>PVIH01012652.1:0-62466 GCA_004025045.1 Sigmodon hispidus | reverse complement strand
AAATCTATTTTTTTTTCTAGTCTTGTACTGGGAAACTGAGCATCCCTTTCAGGGTTCTTAGTCTTGTTAATAAATTGGAAGTAGACTCACAAGGAAGCTTGAGGCAATTTTATTAGAGTTTGAGAATCATAAATAGAGTTCGAAAAATCATAGTACAGGTTAGGTGAGAATCTCGGTAGCTGCTGGGAGAGGTGGAAAATAGTCATGCCTTCTAAGTGAGGTGTGGGATAAAAGAGATGCCTTTAAAAGAAGGAGAAAGCAGGGTACCCCAATCCATGGTCATGTGTAAACTGACAAGCCTCCTTCCAGACCTGAGGTCCGTGAGCCTGCTTTATGAGCAAGCCAACATTACTGGGTGAGCATAACTAACAGACCTTGTCAAAGAAGCCTCTCTTCACAGCAAATGGAGACCACCACAGCTATCCACAAGTGGATATGCTGAGAAATCAGATCATGGGGAGCCTGGCCTCCATACAGCCATATCTCAGCTCTACAGCTCCGGCTTAGGAAGAAGGGGTGGAAAACCTGTAAGAGGCAGCATACCAAGAAGTCTGCTGGGAAACAGTCCTTTATAGAGTGGCCACATAAAGAAGACTGGAACAGTGGTGATCTCAATGCGCATGCTAACACAGAACCAGGAAAACCACACCAGATCTCACCATACACACAGAAAGGACAGGCGACAAGTGACTACCAGGAGAAGGAGAATTAGCCTCTCCCAGGGATGAGTTCCCTTATACACTGTCCAGTGCAGTGGTTGGGCTGGAAGCCATCTACACACAATCAAAATGGACCCAGCATGTTGTATTTGTATGCATGTATGTATGCATGCATATATCTGTTTATCATCTCTCTATATTTGTGCATACATATACAAACATACATGTGCATATTTGCAACCTGTGTATGGATGTAACAATAATGAGAAAGAGACTACCAACTTGAGAATGAGGTGGGAAGTGGAAGGGCTGAGACAGAGTGGCTGGGAGGGTCTGGAGACAAAAGGGAGGGGGAAGTGATACAATTCTATTTCGATTAAAGACATTTGGTGTGTTTGATCTTTAAGAGAAAGAAGTACTTCCAGGAATAGAAGTGTGCTAGGGAGCTCAGGTGAAAGACCCAGATCATCTGCCATATCATATATGGTCTTTTGCAGCCGCTCACACCCTCTTCCTGTTTGTATGTAAAGGGCTTTAGGGGCACGTTCTATTGGTTAGATGATGCCAGGGTAAGGAAGCACTTCCTGTTCTCCCCTGCAAACTGGCATTGTCTGGGTTACTCTGGATGTAGCTGACTCTATTTCCTACTTTGCGATCTCAGTCTCAAGGGCCTCTCCAAGTTTCCTGGTTTATCCACGTGGATGCAAACAGTTGACAGTTAGTGATTGGGATTGCACATGAGAGAGAATGTATGTATTTGTCTTCCCGAGCCCAGCTTACCTTACTTAATAGAATACCTTTTAGTTCACTTTTTCTGCAAATTTTATAATTTATTTTTCTTGATGGCTGGGTAGAATTCCATTGTGTATATGCACCATATTTCCATTTTCTGTTCATTGGCTGATGGACATCTGGGCTGATTGTATTTCCTTGCTGTTATGAAAAGAGAAGCAAAAAATATGGACTTGACGGCATCTCAGGCAAGCATGCACTTTCAGATTTTTATAAGGCAGCAGGGAAGGTCTGTCCTTCACTGTAAGCTGTAGGTGAGACCTCGGACACTGGGCAGCAACACAGGCTTTTAAGACCCCTCCCCCCCACTGAAACAGAGTTCATGAGATTTGTAGTGGGGAATCTGGGGAGAACTTTCTGGATCTCTTCCTCACTCCTTCTCCTTTTGTGACACAAGCCTGTCTCTGACTTAATAAAGAATCCAGCTCCTGGCAGGGAAGGAATGGTACGGATGCATCTGATGGGGACACAGACCTCCGAGCACTGTGGACACCAAGCCCACAACGCGCAGCTTTCAGTTGGGAATGCAGAGCACCAAAAGCCATAATGACTGTCCCTACGTATCTGTGACTCATCACAATAAAAACCAAATAGGTTTGAGAGCAGAGGGAGCTTCAAGTCTGATAAAACGTAAAACAGTAACATTTTAATCAAAAATTCTAGATCAAGGAAATGGGAAGTAGAGAGGTTGATGAGGAGCTTAAGGAGGTTGTGTTATGATTTTAACGCACTGTATGAAAACATGTTGAATGTTTACTATTTGGGTCTATAAATGGCCCCTTGTTTAAATGCACTTGGGGGAGGGCAGGGGTGGAAGAGAACCTATAGAGTTGCCAGCTTGACAGGCTATGAATATTCATGAGCTTTGAGTCTAAAGTCTCACTGTTCCCTGTGAGTAAAGGAAGAGTATCTGATGCTAGGTAACTTTAGAAAGAAAATAAGTTTATTTTCGTCACAGTCCTGGAGACTCAAGGGCCTGGGCTTGATGGATGGCTTTCTTGCTGACCTGGGCCCCAAGTGGCACAGGAAATGGAGCCGTGCACATTGCATACTCTCTTATGAGGTTTCACCTTGGTAACTCATCTAATCTAAATACTTCCCAGAGGCCTTGCCTCTTGACACCATAGCTAAGCATCCACTCTCTTAATACCTCACAGTTCGTATTAGCTTTCAACATCAGAACCCTTGGAGACTTGCTGAAGCCAGATGCAAACTGCAGCAGTAGCTTACTGCTTTCCATCCAGCACCTTTATTCACATTTTATTTTGACCCTAGACATGAGAGACTTGGCCAGCACTTAGGGAAACCCTCTTGGGCATCTGCCCTTAGCCAGGGTACATGCTTGCACAGCTGTGTCCATAGAGATGGTCCTCTGGGATAGCAGCCATGCCTTTACCTCTGCTTATCATGACCACCCCTAAATTCGCCTCAAACCCAGTGGCGAATACAGAAATAGAGCTAAATGGTGACAGTCCACATAACACAGTCCCGTCTTGTGCCTTCAGAAGTGAGCCAGCTGTTCCCTATGGATCTCCTCAGCACTGTGAGGAGCTGGACCACAGGGTCTTTTCTCTGTGGATCTAGCCTACACAGCATAGAACAAAGATACTGAGTGTCCACATGGACACATCCATTTGACATTTTACTTTTTCCAGAAAACCATTTTAAGCTTGTGTGTGCACACAAGAAAATTGTGTAGAAAGCAACTGGATTAAAGCCAGCAAGGACAACAGCCTTCATTCTCTCTCCTAGATGAGACATTTCAGCTTCCGTTTACAAACCCACCTCACACATAAGAAAAGGCTCAGGAATTTCTGGTACCTGTCATCACTAACCAATGGGCTACATTAGTGCCTCCAAGACTGGTGACCTGTGACTCTCAAGAAGTCCAGCCTGCAGGAGAGCAAAGCCACAGGCTGAGGGTAGCTCCGTGGGCCATCTGTGTGGGGAAGAGGTGTTCAGCCCTCCCATGTATGGGCAACTGTTAGGTCAGGGCTCAGAACCAACAGGATTGTCCAAGGGCCAACAGGAAGCTGGGATATGAGGAAATGGGTAAATGACCACAGGGGAAGGATGGTAGCCATGGGTGTCTGTGATGTTCACTGGGGCAAAGTTTGAATCCGTCTAGGTGGTATTAAATTCAGGCAAACACTATTTAGTCACCCACTGTAAGGGAAGATTTCTATGACTTGGCTCAGTTATGGCTGAGTTGCCTCACCGGCCCACCCCAGCAAGAGAGAGAACAGAATCCAAACCACACATGTCCCTTGTAGAGCAGTGTCATGCTTTGTCACAGAGCAAGATGCCAGTTCCAATGGTTATTGTAGGAAAGGCAGGACTGACATGTATGTCACCAACAACCTGGAAACCCGCAGCTTTGCTGTGAGCCAGGTGCACTGGCGGTCTCCAGGTGCTACCTGCCTACAGGTGACTCAAGATGACAAGGACTCTGTGTCCTTGCCAATCCCCTAGCAAATGACATCAGCAGCCTCATAAGCCGAAGGAGTTTTCCTTAGTTTGGGGGATGACTTTCCTGTATATGAAGAGGGGATAGCTTGAAGAAGAAGCATTTTGAAGTATCTGGGAGACAGAAAATTCTGGATGCTTTCTTATTGTTCCAGGAATGCAGGTTAAGTACCCTCCTTTATGCCATAGATCTTTGGAACTGAGGGAGAAGACCTTTGGGTTTTTGGTCAGCATGTCTGCGCAAGTCTGGCTGCATCAGCTGCTGAGTGTGGGCATAACTAAGACTTAACTGTTTAAGCCTCAGTTTCTTCTAGAATAAAAGGGGCAGAGTGAGCTCATCTATTGCAGGTTTCACCAATACTGTTAAGGATGATGTCATATGTCACATGACACCAGGAGACAGGCACCCTGCGTCTTAGTCTTCACATCAATCCTATGAAGTAGGTATCCTTGCACATCTTCATTTACAGAATAAAAAAGCAGGATGAAGTGTAGAAAGTAGGTACTTTTCATATAGTTGCTACATTAAGCACACAGAAGATAATGCTGGTTATTATTATTACTGTTATTAGAAGTTGGTCAATCTGAAAACCAGTGTGAATGTTGCTTCAGGTTTTGTCAGACAGAACTTGTCTCTGGTTTCAGGGAAGAACCCAGCAAGGTCAGATCTGGGGTGGGTTGGGGTAAGAAAAGCAGGCAGCCTTGAGATGGGGGTATGGATGTTTGAGTAGCTGCTTCTTGGCAAATAGGGTGCGCTCAGGCCTTGCAGTCCTTTGCTTCGGCTGGCTGGGGAGGAGGGAATCTTTCATTCTAACAGGCCATTGGCTATGATTGATGGAGAGAGTAGCCTCCGCCAGGCGAAGCTGACAAAGGCAATTTACCAAAGGGTGCGCACTGGAGGAATTGAGCCATGCGCTGACAAGGCAGATGGCGGTCGGTGCAGTCCCCCGGTCATTGCTGCGTGGCAGGCACTTGTCAGCTCGTGGTGTAAATGTAGCAGTCACGTTATTCCACGTTTCAGCTGGGCCCGAGATCGATGGCGAGCTCTATGGAGGCCATCCATCACACAGGGAGCAGGCGATGAGTCACAAGACAGAAATCCCCCCACCCCCATCCCTCCAACAGGCTCCCTTGCAGAGTCAGGATGTGGAGTGTGCCAATCAGCGCTCAGAGCCTGAGATGTCCTTGGCTGTACTGAATGGATCTTTACCCAGGATCCCCTGCTGCTTTTCTGAAGAGCAGGAAATGCTAAAGAGACTGACTCACTCCTGCCAAGGCCTCCTGGGAGCAAGATCTGCTCTTTCTTCCTAACATGGGTATGCTTCTATATGACCCACCCGACAAATTCTAAAAGCTCACAGTAACTCCTATGCCCTCATGAAGCGGGGCTGTAGAAACCGCCAGTCGGGAGTCTGAGGTTTGGAGGCCACCAGGCCAGTTGAACCTCCTCGATCTTCATGTCTTCTCATCCAGCAAAGCTCACCAGAAGTATCTTTCCGATAGGGAGTCAGAATACCTCGAACACACACCTGAAGCAGATGTTACATGAAGCAATACTCTACCTGGTGTTGAGCCTCCGGGTAGGTTTATTTAGTTTTGCTTTGTTAAAGAAATTCTAGCCATGACTCACAAAATAAAAGCTACTGTTTTTAAATTAGCAAGACTCATAATTTGAAAAACATTTTCCTTAGCAACCCAGATCTTGTGTGCTGTCCCTGTCTCCAGTACCACCTCGATGACCCAGGAGCAGCTGGTCATCTCTTGCCGGAACAACCACACTGCTTCCATGTCACTCTTCTTTACCACATTCCTGGGGGTGATGGATGATGGGATTTTCTGATTACCACATGCCTCTAACCACACTGCTTACATGCTCCGGACTCTCAAGTGGTTCCAGTGGTTTTTATAGCACCTCGAGGCCACAGATGGAATGGCTTTCACTTTCTCAAGCTTCGTCCTCGGCCTTCATTCCTTTCTTTAAGGGAGTCCCACTGAACCTCCATGTCCTTGAACGTGTCACTCTGTGTTGGATTCCAGTCTTGTGTGTCATTTTTGCCGGTTTTTGAAGCTCCCCTTCCACAGCGAGGAAGCATGAGGAATGTGAAACTCTTGGTGTGATGCAGAAAGATTCCAAAGACTTGGTACGTAGGAAGGAATATTGGAGGGACATTTTCAGGGGCTACTGACTCATGTGACCCACGAGCCTTAAAGAGAGTTGAGAGCACATTCCTTCGCTGTAGTATGGATCTCTATGCCCAGTGTTAAGCCCACAACTTCATGAGGCCAAGCCCCTGGCTGATGAATGATAGCTTCTGCCTCTTCACAGGACAGCCCTTCACCAAAGTGAGGGCATTTACCTGAAACATCCCAGCAACGGAGCACTCTCCTCTTCAGTCAGAGCCAATGACTGACAGGACTTTGGGGCCTCAGAATGGCCCACCCTGCTGTACAGCCCATATGTTAGTACTCCGACCACCAGGCTCAATCCAGGGTCAGCCAAAGCTGCCTTCCCCTTGGCTCTCTACTGTTCGGTCCCTTCCCTCACTACCCTTCCCTTGCACGCACACCCCAGTAAGTCAGTTTATCAAGTAAACCCACTGGGGCTGTGCAGCTCAGTCACTTGAACCCCGGCACTTGACAGCTCTAATGAGCACGGAGGGGCTGTCCTCTGAGGGTATGTACATAGGTGAGAGTCCCTGACACTGAGGGAGCCTTCTTGGCATCGATGTGGATATTTACATTTCTGGGTGACAGAGGCCAAGGAGCCACACTTAACCCAGAGGCAAAGGCAGCATGGTTTTCGTCATGGGAAGATAACAAAGTATAGCTTCATGTTAGATTTTTGGGTTTCTTGTTGGTGGTTGAGTGGTTCTAGATTCCTAGTTTCCAGGGATTATAATGAACAGTCAACCCACAGCAGTACTGTTTGAGATAATTATCTGAAAACACTCTGAAACTCTCAAACAGATGGTTCTCACCAATTCTTGTATCGAGGATGGTTCATCCATCCCAGGCCTTCTAAATGAGCAAGGGCCTGATAATAATATTATAAGGATATCTTATACATTCTGGTCCTATCCATTTCCTAAGAGCCCTGCGGCTATTTACGAGATTAACTACACTGGGAGAAAGACATGCCCAGCCACTTAGTCAATTACTGGTCTTTGGCTCCCAGAATGGCACCTCGGTCTGTGAATCAGAATGTGGCCATCAGCAGAAAATGATGATCTGGCATAATTTCCTGTTTTGGTCCACATCCATCTCACAAAGTATATGATCACTCCATTCTGTTTCCCAGGGTCGAATCATGTGGTTGGAATAGATGAAATTAGTTAGAATGATTGCATTGGCTCTGTCTGGTCAAGTAATCTTTATTTTTTCAGATGGGACTAGAAAAAGCCCCCAGAATAGTCCCCATTTCACCAAAAATAAAACCCAAACAATCCTGGCACAGAGGTGCATGCCTGTAACAGCACAGGAGAAGCATAAGAAAGAAGATTGTGAGTTTGAGACCACTCTATCTTGAAAAACCAAAATTAAAAATAAACAAAAATAAACAACAACAACAAAAAAAACAAAAATAGCTAAGTAGTAGTTCTAAAATACCAGCCATTTACAACATCACAATTGTAGTCACTTCTCACAGATGAAAACCCTGTAGCCAGAAGTTTCCTTGTGTCCCTCAGACACTGGGTCTCAAACAAACACACAGAGGCTTATATAAACTATGAAGTATTTGGTATATGGCTCAGGCATCTTGCTAGCCAGCTCTTGCATCTTAATCCCTTCTATTATCTATGCTTTGCCACAAGGCTCGTGGCTTACATGTGTTCCACTATGTCTTGCTTTCCCAGCATCTGGCAGCATCTGCCCTGACTGACTGCCTTTCTTCTCCCCGATTACTGCTTGGATTTCCCACCTGGCTGTAAGCTGTCTTATCATAGGCCAGAACAGCTTCTTTATTAACCAGTGACAGCAACACATACTCTCAGCATACAGAAAGATATTCCACATCAAAACTCCAAGGTGCAAAGAGCATAGAAAGTGTGTTTCTGGCAAGCTCTCCAGTTCTTAGACCTAGACCGTCATTGTCCTTCACAGATGTACATACCTAGCTAGCAGCCAGGCTCTCTGTGTGTGGGTGCATGGGATAGCTGTCAGTTCCCAGCAGACAGTTCCTCAAGTATTTTACCCCTGATTAGATTTCCAACAAGAGCAGAGCTGAGGACTCCTCCTCTTAATCGACACCATTATCGAGGGATGTTCTATTCCACACTTGCCTTCTGCTTGAAGACTGATTATGGAGCCTGCAATGAATTGTGGCATAATCTTCACTAATGCATAATTAATACATGCTGATTCAATTAGTCAGAACACCCCACACACAGTTTTTCTTGCTAAAAATTTACATTTATATTAGAAAATTTATAATACTGTGAGAAGGGAATAAAAAAAAAATCCCCCAGAGCTCTTGCAGCCCACTCACTCCCTTCCCTCCCTTTATCTGGTGCTTTCTCAGGCACCTCAAGGCTTTTCCGCTCTAGAGTGCTGCAGGGGTGGAGATGGGAGGGGGTGCGGTAAGGAGGTACCCTCCCCCAGGTCAGCAGTCAGCCTGTCCGCCCGACACCTTCGCTCATGCTCACACTCAGGCAGCTCTCTCACGATGGTTCTGAGCCTTCCTGGGTGTCTCTTTGGGAAAGTGTGTTCTTTCACACTCAGACCACTCACCTCACACTTAAAAGTACAAAACTTTCCAATCCATCTTTTAAAATCTTAACTGGTTCTCTCTCTCTCTCTCTCTAAGTTCTCTGACAATTCCATACATGTATAAAAAGCATTCTGTTCCTCTCTCCCCATACCCTATCTTATTTCCCTCTGTGGTGTTATATTGCATATTTAATAAAGTCACCCTGTAATATCAGAGAACAGAATCACCCACAGTCAAGCCAGGAGGGTCAGAGAGTGCTAATCCATGCCTTTAATCCCATCACTCAGGAGACAGGGATCTTTGTGTATTTCTGTAAGTTCAAGGCCTAAAAAAACAAACAGTAATAGCTCATACCTTTAATCCTAACTCTAGGATTATGATACAGAGTTGAACCTGGAAGTGAAGCAGCTGGGCAGGGAAGATATTTAAGGCAGGCATAGGCAGACATTCATTCATTCTGTAGGAGCGACCAGCCAGGCTGAGGACCCTTGAAGACCGCATTTACCTTGTTCAGCCTGAGAAGTTGGTTGGGTGAGAATTGACTGTGGACCGTTTCTTCTCTCTGATATTCTAGGTTTCCCCACTACATGGCTCTGGGTTTTCATTGAATACTAACTAGAATGCATGCAATACCCCTACCTTCACACACACACACACACACACACACACACACACACACCAACTTCTCCTTCCTATGCATACCTCTTCCAGGTTTGTGACATTTATTTTTATCTTGTGACTCATTTAGTTTAACCAAGCCCATGAGTGTGACCATTAGATTGGAGGTATCAATTGGAGCCTGGTAGGGTTACCAGGGGAACACCTCTGAAGGAAACCCAGACCTTCCTCTGCCTTCATCAGTAGCAAATAGTTCCACATTGAGGAATGGGGCCCCACAGACCCTTCTCCACCAATGCCTGCATTTCAATGGGCCCATTATTGTGTGGACACATTATAGTCATCTGCAAATGTTGAAAATCCGTGTTTGAAGCATTTCCATCTTGTCCAGAAGATGGGGTTTCAGAGCTCTTCTCCTTGTCTTTCAGATCTTATATGCTTCTTTCTCTCCTCTCTTTCAGTGTTCCCCAAGCTCTGGGTGGATGGTATACATGTCATGTTTAGGGCTGAGCACTCAACTGTCACTTCTTCTCAGGAGCTTGTGCAGTTATGAGTCTCTTCATTCACTGAGGCTCATTGGAAAGGTGGAATTCTCTGACTAACAACACAGAGTGGAGATTGTGGCTATAAACATCTATTTAGAAGGTGGTTTGGTATTACATCAATTTAGATAAGCAAAATAATTAAGTTCCCCCTTAGGGACTGTGACTCTCCACACTCTGTGTGTGTGTGTGTGTGTGTGTGTGTGTGTGTGTGTGTGTGAGTGAGAGAGAGAGAGAGAGAGAGAGAGAGAGAGAGAGAGAGAGTGTTTATAGTACCAGGTTTGGATTTCCTCTTGTAGCATCAGCCTCAAATCTAATCAGAAATCTGCCCAATCCATCTTTTTTGTTTCTGTTTGCTTCTTCCCATTCATTTTCTCCACTGTTACCAGCACACGTTGACTTAAAGCAGTTACTAAACAAACCATTAATAGAGAACTTGATATGCCCCTGGTCATGATAATCATGGACTCTTAGCCCTTTGAAACCATGGACAGTAGGACAGGTGGCTTTTCCAGAAACCCTTCCTTACAAGAGATGAGGGTTTCCCAATAGCAGGCTTCCTTTCTCATCATGCACATCTGTCTGTGCAGACAAGATTTAGCCTTTGTCCCAGCTCTGTGGAAACAGAAGTTTGGGAAGCCTGTGCAACATGGTCCTCTGCCTGCCGCTGTCAGGTATAATGATCTAGTTTTCTCTGCCCTTGCTTGCATTTTCTACTGTAGTTCATGGAATATGAAATCTGACTCATTAGCACATACCGGGGTGGGGTTGGGGCTGCTTTCCCTTCTCAGTCTGAGGGAAGTTCCCTTCCCACCTCCCGTGATAGAGCTCAGCACCTCTTCTGGCCTCTTGTTCTATGAACTCTCCCTTCTTTTACCCTACCCTGTTCCTAGCGACACTGTAAAATTTCCCCAGTCAAGCTGGCCATCTTCCCTTTGTAGCTTCCATCCCACCCCTGTGTCTGGAATGACAGGCCTCTCTTCCCTGTCCTGTTTCCTTACCTCTCGAAGCACTTTCAGGACCCTGTTCTTACTGACATCTAACTAATACACTGTGTTGTTATACCTCAGTGTATCATGTTCTTCAGATTTGGGTGATGTTCTGGTTAATTTGGTGCATTAACTGGAGCAGGCCATGGCATGCCAAGACCCTTGGTTGTCTGTCCCTTCTGGGTGGGTAGAAGAGGGAATTTTAGGTTCCTACTGTGAGTGGGTATTGAGCAAGCTACAGATGTCTGAATAAATAGAAGTCTAAGAAGGACATTGCTCTCTGCTCTAACATCACTGGGCTTGAATTTACTAGACCATACATCCCAGCTCTTCTGGGTTTCAGGGTTTGGACTCAGTGAATAACTGTGTCCATGGCATGCCTTGATTTCCAGCTGGCTGGCTGCAGACTTGGCACTGAGTATTTGTGTGAGCCAGTTCTCTATTGGAAACCTCTTGCTTGCTTAATCTTTTGACTCTAGAGGATGAGTCT
The DNA here is from genome assembly GCA_004025045.1 of Sigmodon hispidus. Classification (NCBI taxonomy): domain Eukaryota; kingdom Metazoa; phylum Chordata; class Mammalia; order Rodentia; family Cricetidae; genus Sigmodon; species Sigmodon hispidus. Next base: position 51,202 of record PVIH01012652.1, on the reverse strand, counting down.
CCTTTATTTCCTATGGCATATACTAAGTCACACAAACATACTAAAATATACAGACAGATATGAAGACACACATGCACAAAACACACATGCAGAGACACCGATACACATACATATACAGACAGACACAAGCACATACATGCAAAATAACACATACGCAGATAGAAATACACATTCACAGACATACATTATATACATATACAGACAGACACAAATGCACTTATACACACATACAAAAACATACATGTGGATAGATACACACAGCCATAGACAGACACAAACACATAGATCCTGAAGAACAGAAACAGATAGACACAGACATACAAACACATACATATATAGACACAGCCATACACAAGCACAAAAAAAAACCACATGCAGATAGACACACAGATACAAACACATGCATACAGTCACACACACACACACACACACACACACACACACACACAATCTCTCATGTGTTCTGCTTCTCTGCAATACCTAAACTAATGTGGACATGCTCCGTATCCGGCTGTGGTTTCTCCAGGCCCTGGAGTCCCTCTGCCTCATTTTCCAGGCCCTCATCCATGTATAAGGGGTGCTTTCAGCTTCCGCTGTGATAAGTTTCTGTGTTACTGGACACGGTACTGTCCTCATGAAGCTCTTTTCCATTCTTCTTTTATTCCTACAATCTGACCAACCCCAGGTCTTTGTCACTGGCAGAGGAAGCTGTGCCCAGCCTCTGGCTCAGTGATGTTCCCTTGTTACTGCTTCTCAGAGTATTGTTAGCTCGCTCTTCTCAGTTTCAACACAGAAAAATTTTTAATGATAATTTCTGCCACAAGTTTTTCTATCCCTAGCATCTAGGACAGACCTTGGCTCATGTTGAGTGGCTGCTGTTCTTGGCTTAGGAAAGGAATAGTTGGTGATATTTCAGCCATTGAGAGAATGTGGAGATAATCTAATGCCCACAAAGGGAGGTAGGAAGACTTCAAGGGCCCCACATGTGGATATTTGTTAGATATTTAATAAATCCTGAAATGTCAGAGACAGTACACCATCAAATCCTAGGCAGATAGCTCAGAAAATCCTTGATCCTTGAATATAAGGATTAACAGTTGAGAGTCAATCACACACACCTTTAATCCCAGCACAGGGAAAGTCGGGAGTAGTGATCAACATTCTTAATCCCCTAACTCCAGAGACAGAACTTCCTCTGTTTCTGGGAGTTCAAGGCTAGCTACAAAATAGAGTAATACACACCTTTAATTCTAACCTGGATGGGATAGGGCTCATAGGAACTCAGCAGAGGCAGAAGCCACCAGGAGCGAGGCTGAGGAAGTTACAAGACAGCTGGGTGAGAATTGGCTGTGGTGCTTCCTCTCTCTGATATTTCAGCCTTCCCCCATATTTGACTCTGAGTCTCATTTTATAGAACCTGAATTCGTGCAACTACACCTACATCCTCAGGTCTCCTTTTCCTAATCTTTGAACCTGCCATGGAGTTGGTATTCTTGAAGAGAAAAATAGTCATGTAAATTGTCTCCCTTGTATGGGCTATATCCAGGAAAATAGACACCTGAAACCTGTCTACCCTCCTGAACAGACTCAAGACTCCCCAGTCATCTCAACTCCAGAGTTGCCCCTTTAGCCTCATATCCTCAGACATAACTGAATCTACTCGAAACTCAGTTCACACTGATGCCTGAACCTTTCTGGAGAAGCAGTTCAGAGCCTGGGAGCAGGCAGATGAGATCTGAAGTTAGGAGGACCCCAGTGCTTGCTTTAGCACCATCTCTGGGCCACATTCTTTGTCATGCTCTATAGTCTCTTTCCTGCTTTGGTATCTGCATAACCATGAAGATTCCCTGAACCTATGAGCATCCCACTCCCTTTATAATTGCAAATAAACAAAGCACCCAAGACACTGGTCCTGGGCTGACTAGATACTCAGTCACTTCACAGTGAAATAGCTCTGCATGTCAGCAGTATTACATCCCTGGGTTACACTGCTGAGACAGACAAGCAATCATTCTTTTCCTTCCCTTTCACATGCAATTTCAGGAGCCCTCCTGTCTTCAGTCCCAGTGGATTGTTTCCCAGGCTGTCATAAGCCCAACACTACACACTGAAGTGGTCAGACTAAAGCGGGGGACACACACACACACACACACACACCACAGTGATGGTGGCAGGGGTCCAGCAAGGCTGTGACTTGGAATTGGTGGCCACACCTTCCAGTCCTGCTGCTGCAGCCTAGTCACACACGGTACCTGTCTTCATCATTACCATCCCATAAGCTTTCTGGCTACTCTCATTGCACTCCTAACCCTGCTTTGGTGTCTATGAGGCTATGATCTGGGGGTGTGGATTCACGTGGACACAGAAGCAGGGGGACCCTTGTAGTTGCCAGCCCATTACCTTGAAGTCTCAAAAACAAGATATGCCCTTGAGAGTGTCCTTGCTGGGATTGCTTTGTTTAGATGGAAAAGGGCCTTGCAATTTGCCTCAAGCTATCAATGATTTGTTACTGAGAATAACATAAAACCTCAAACTTTAATCAATAGGTGAATTCATTAGAAAAATGAACTGTGCTAGAAATTAAAGCACAGACTCCCCCCAGGAAAAAGGTGAGGCAATCGCTTTCCCTCAGATTTTTCTCATGCTCCTTCCTCCAGGACTTATAGAACATTCCAGTTGTGCATGTGGTAGGCAGCTTTCCTCCACTCATTTTCTTGGCTCCTGGGCACCCAAGAAGAGAAAATAGGAGGCAGGAAGTTTCCAGCATGCCTTCCACCACCAGAGGAGGTAAAGGTGCTCCCCACCGCTCAGGGCACTAAAAGGCCTTTCCTACTGGAATCTTTCCCTTCAGACTTGGCTTCACGAGGCATTGGCAGCCTGTTTACTTCTGCTCAGCATAAATCTCATCTGGTGCTGTGCACTGACACCTGATTAGAGATGACAACCTGAGGCATCCCTGTTTCTCACCCCTATTCACCTCATGCACATCTGTGTACAATTATGTCATCCAACCCCTCTGTCTGTGAAACTATGGTGGTTTCCTAACTTACTGAGGAGGGGTCACTCCTTCAGAGGAACATCAAGGTCAAAAGTGTTGGGAGAAAGTATCTCATCTGTAACAAATATAAATGCAATATTTATCCCTTAAAATGTGAAAATAAATGAAGAAAGTGAGACACAATTCTGTTTCCAGCCTGGGGGCAGTGTTGAGTTGGCAAGAAGCCCATGAGCATGTATAAGACAGAGAAGGATTTGGTTTGTTGTCTGATAATGTCCAGTGTCAAGGCTCTAAGCTGGCTTTGTGTTCCTTCCCACCAATTGTGTGTGTCTATTGCATGTACACATAGCATGTGAATGTTCTTATGTGGAGGTCAAAACAGAATTAGAAGTTTCTCTCTGTCTCTGTCTCTCTCTCTCTTTGAGTGATAAGGTCCACTGAACTGAACTGAAATGTCAGTTTGCCTAGGCTGTCTAGCCAACAAGACCTTGGGATTCATCTGTTTCATCCTCTCAATACTGGGGTAACAGGCATGCTCAGTCATGGCTGAGTTTTTACATGGATGCTGCAGATTCAAACTGAGATTGTCTGGGCCATCTTACACATGGAGCCATGTCTCAAGTCCCAAGATTTTTAAATTAAGTACAGTAATGTGCCACTAAATGGAGGGTCAAGAGTAGTATCAAGGTACTACGGGTTCTTAATGTGTTTTTTTTTTTTTAAACTTTATTTATTTATTTGCCTTGGTGTTTTGCCTGGAACTAGAACTACAGACAGTTGTTAGCTGCCACGTGGGTGCTGGGAATCGAACCCGGTTCCTCTGGAAGAGCAGACGGTGCTCTTAACCACTGAGCCATCTCTCCAGCCCCCTTAATGTGTTTTGAGGTGATCTTGTTCTTGATGGTTAGTGAGAAGAGTATTTTAAAAGTCTCAACACAAGGTATTCCCAGTTTTCATATTTTAATCTGGAGTAGGCTTCTTGACTAAGGATGAGCAAGCGAGAGCTCATATGAAATAGCTGATCAGCAATGAAGCAGAAGGAACAAGGAACTATATGTGGTCCTGATGATGTTACCGTAGTCACAGCCACTGGCTTAGTATTTATTTACTGTAAAATAGAAATTACTTTAATTTTTATGGGCTAGTTGCATTTTTATTACCATATGGTAAAATAAATGCAAACCTATAAGAATCTTGTGCCACCTCAATATTTATAAAGTTATTAAGAGGCTCCATAGCACTGAGGGGAAATATGGAATATTTCCAGGAGAGCACTGGATGGCATCAGTTTTTAGTATATATATTATATTAATATATAATTCCATAAACATATCAATGCAATAATATAAAATAATCATAATGATAATATAGCATAATTATATCAATATACAATATTATATTTTGATATAGTTATACTACATAAATATATTGTATATTACATGTATAATATATATTAACATTTTATGTGTGCATATATAAAAATTATAGGTTTTTGTTGCTGTGACGAGAAACCATGACAACTCATAAATAAAAACATTTAATCAGGTGGCTTACAGTTTCAGATGTTCAGTCCATTATTATCATAGTGGTATAGGCAGACATGGTGCTGGAGAGGTAGCTGAGAGTGCTTACATGTTGCAGGCAACGGGAAGTTGACTGAAACTTTGAGTGGTATCCTGAGCATAGGAAACCTCAAAGCCCATCCCCACAGTGACAGAGTCATAACTACTCCAACAAAGCCACACCTCTTAATAGTGTCACTCCCTATGAGATTATGGGGCAAATTACATTCAATCTACCATATTACACATACACACACACACACACACACACACACACACACACACACACACACACTCACGCATGCACATACGTACATGAACACTGAATTCAGTAGTTTACATCTAGTTGTCTGGGCCTGTCCCAAATCATTAGCATTATGCTAGCTTGGAATGCTACCAGCTCAGGTATAACACTGCTACCTTTGTGGAAAGGCCAACTGAGGTGTCTATTTTTTTTTTTAAACACATGCAGCTCAGCAAGATGGATACAGTCTTTCAAAATATATGTGTTCTGGACTAATGAAAGGCTGGGTTCATGTACTGGAAAGTTAAGCTCTGCCACACTTTTCCCCTTGTGAGGGCTCTGCCAGGTCCCAGTCTGTCTTCTCCAGGGCAGGAGCACTTACTTTCCAGGGACCAGCACTCTGTGTCCTGGATGGAGTCATAGTTTGTGAATGAGATGAGAAGCCATAGTTTAACTCAAATGATGACTTGTACATCCCCTGCGGTCCTTGAGGAGTGGTGTGCATGAACCGTAAGGAAGAAGATTCTTTATTTCCTGTCCCTATTCAGGGTCAGTCAAGCACCTAGATGACAGAAATTGTTCAAAGTTGTTTAATAAATAAATAAAGAAAGAATAAGTGGGAAGGGGTGTTTCTGACATGTCACATGTCACTCATTCTCCACAGGCTTATTTTGTCTGTCTGACAAAGCCAGCATGATAGCCTTGCCACCATTTTTCCCAATGCAAGTGTCTTCCGAGGGTGGTGCAGGGGGCAGAGCTGGAATGTGAACTTTGTCATATAGGAGACAGTAAATACCCTGAGCCTAGCTTGTCTAGACAAGGAGATCTTCAAGGTCATCATAAGTCCCATTTTGTTCTAACATGATACAGAGGGTGGAAGCTATGACTTGCATATGGTTAAAAAATATATATGGGATGTCACTCCCTTCATTAACTTTCTATGAAAATGCCACCCCTATTGCAACTTATCACATAGGACTGTCTTCTCAGACTTGAGAGACGCTGTCCGACTGACCAGCAGGAAGCTGCTGTATCTGGACATTATGGGAAGCCCCAGGCCCAGAGCCAGTAATAGAGTGGGGCCTCAACATTAGGACTCCAAGAAGATGAATTCTGCCCTCCCCCCTCACCTAGGTCTGCCTCTTCTCCATCTGCCTCTGACCCCACAGTTCTAGCTGACCTGGAGGGATTACAGCCAGGAAGCTGTTGAGGCCAGGTCTCCTGACAGAACACTTCTAGATGATCCATGTGAGCTGTGCAAAGCCTTTTCGTTTACAGGAACTTGTTATACAGCCATAAAAATGAATACAAAGGCCTTTATGCCAGCGCTGATGCCAGGCAGTTAAAAATCTCATTTAATTTTCTCAGGACTCATCTTATTTAGGCCCATAATTATTCCAGTTTTACAGATGGGAGACTTGAACCTAGATACCTGTCAGATCATTACTTATGACCAGGTTGGAGGCTCTGAACTGTGTACTTTGGACCCCATGTGTTACAGCCTTATATTTAGGGTTTCTTAATTTTTGAGAGACATGTTAGACATGGTGTGCACTGCTGGTGTGATGTAATTTCTAGTCTCTGATAGGGTCATGCTGCAGTTTCCTTGGAGGCACATCATTGGAAAGCTGGATTTTCAGTGGCTGTTACCATGAAAGTGCGTACTGAATGAGAATCTATCACTGCCGGGAGGACCATCCTCTAGCAGCAGCAGCAGCTCAGGGACTGAGGAATTCAATGGAATCCGTGAACTAATTAGTCAACTTGCTTTTTCTTTCTGAGGGAGCAGAATTCAGCTCTGTGGGGCTGAAGAGCGACGCTAAACCTAACTCTCTCGGTTGGCAAGGAAGGAAAAAGCACACACACACTCTACTCTGTCATCTCTGTTCTTTTTCTGTTCTTGCCTCTATTCAGATGCATCCCTTTTGTCTCTGCATGTCTTCTTTTTTCTAACTAACTTTATTTTTTTCTCTTACAGCTTATATCTCAGCAAAATCTTTCAAGCAATATAAAAATTTCAATGTAGTTACATTCTATTTCTCAAGTGAATGATTACAATGAATACAAGTTAAAAAAAAAAAAAAAGTACGTTTTCCATACCCCTCACACGATTAAACATTTTACAGACTACAGGTGAAAAACAAATTATCCCAAGAACCCACATACATTCAAGCAACTTGTTGTAGATGAACAGAGTGTAAGAAAGCAAGTTATTTTACTGTCAGCCTGCATTTTTAGGTTACAAAGAAAGGATCAATCACTTTACTACTTATCTCAGAAGGTAATCCTTAAAGAAATTTTAAAAGAGTGAAACTTAAACTTTTATGTATGAAAAACAAGCGGTCAGCTTCATTTTACATCCCCAGGGTTCACACCCCATTCAGCAACAGTTTTTTTATATCAGGAAGCTGAAGGCAGAATGGGTACAAAGAGCTAATCATCATCTTTGCTCACCAACAAATCCTAGCAAGAAAGGCATGTCAGCGAATAATAACTGGGCTGCTATGTTCTCATTCTCTGACCTTACCAAGCCCTTCACTCAACTATGTGCCTTTCTAAACTTTAGAATGTATCCCAAGATTTTTCATCTTAAAGCTATTAACAAAGACATCTTAATCTAACCTTAAGGAATTTTAAAGCTTTGTTTTAGCTATGATGCACATTGAAACCAAAGAACACATCTCTCAACACTAAGATTAAAAACCCTGAGCCAGCGGGGCTTCTGGGACTCATTTGTGTCTCTTATTCATTATCCTGAGCCGCAGTCTGTACGGCTCCTCAATAGAAACTAATGTGTTCTGGCTCCATGATATTTCCTTATTCTTTATTTTCTATCTTTCGTGGCCTCTGCTTTATGAGGGATAGAGGCAACACCATATCTTGCTTTTACCAATGTTAGTTTTCCCACTAAGATAACCTCTATCATAATCCCTTACTATATTTATTAAAGACCCTCAATCTTCAAAATCCTATTTAAACTACACTATTATTATATAAAATACAGTTTAGGAGGAAATCATCTTCATAATAATCCACAGGTAAAAATGCCCAGCAGAACAGGATATTTTCATTAGATAATCACATTATATTAAAGGCGGTGGAGATCTCCCCACACCCATTCATACCATGCCAGATACTGGAGAAAAACGTCAGTGGCAAACATGTAAAGACACGGTCTCAGCAAGAGACACTCCAGTCTGGGGCTGAAGCCTTGTTCACCCATCAGTGCTTTGCATGCTGGTGAGCCAGTCCCCAGAAGGCCACTGCCACCTGCTGCTTCCCTGACATGGCCACCAGCAAGAATCATCATAGAGTAAGAGGTGAGGCTGGCCCACTCCAATTCACCAAGGTTGGGGTCAACGTGCCGTGTCTGACCCACTAGTCAGTAATTACAGTGATTTAAGAACAGAATGCAAAGAGCAGTTCTTTTCAGGAATGTGCAATGTTTCAAGTAGGTATTACGTTGGGAAGGTGTAAGTACCTCTCCAGTTGGTGGACTGTCGGGACTTAACACATGGAGGTGCCAGGCTGCTGTGACACTGATGAGAACTAGAACTCTTGGGCACTTTTGTATCCAGTGCTTAAAGGGTTGACTTCACCTTGCTCCTAAAGCTTGGGGCAGACCATGGAGCAGATCTGTAAGAGGCTGACTTTAGGTCACTCAAGGACTGTCTGCTTATGGTCCCCCACCCCCAACTGTGACCACAGCCATGGAAAAATGGTCTGTCAAGTGGCGAGGTCTTTATTGAGGGAGAGGACCCAGTGGAGGCTGGTCACTTGTAGGTCACATGTCTTCTGTACCTGCATGTGACAAAAGGTCACCATGACCCCTGCAGGCTCCCAGGACCCTGGGCCTCCATTTGTGGCCTGAAGCTCAGTACCCACAGCACAGGTCTCTAGGGAATCTGACAGCTGAAGACCTTTTTTTAAAAAACTTTATTTATTCTGTGCCTTTCACATCATGGATCTCTATCCCATTCATCCCCCTTCCTATCCACCCTCTGCCCTTGCAACTTCCACCTCCCCCCAAAATAAAATAAAAGAAAAATTAAAAGAAGAAAATGAAAAATGAATCTCATGTGGAAGCTGTAGTGTGGCACAGCAGGTCATGTGGCAAATCTTTTTATCCGTATACCTTTACTTGCAAGTGTTCATTACAAGGAGTCGTTGGTCTGGTTGGAGGTCTGGTTTGAGGCCTCTGGTTTCTGTTGTACCATCAGTACTGGGCCCTCACTGAGGCTTCACTTGGCTGCCCTGTTGTTGCCCTGTGTCATGGAGATCCTGCAGCTCTGAGTCTACAGGACTGACCCCTTCGAGTGCTCCAGCAGAACACAGATGGAGGGGACATTGGGGCGGGACAACACACAGCCTTGGTTCTGGGCCTGGGTTGTGAGCTGTAGGCATCCTTAAGAGAGTGGCCATGTTCACCAAGTGCTGCCGCCACTGAGGGCCCTTCACAGTGGCTCAGAAAGTGGAAGTGCCTTCTTTAGGTTCCATGTCCATTACGGAACTTCATTCCTGGAGCACACACAGGGGAATGCCATCTGGGACTGGACAAAGGTGCAGCCATTTTCTTCTTTGTTCTTTCATTCTTTCTCTTTTCTTTTTCTGAGTGTGTGTGTGTGTGTGTGTGTGTGTGTGTGTGTGTGTGTGTGTGGTGCATGTATATGCATGTCTGTGAGTTCCCTCTCCCATACAGACACATGTGGAGGTTGACATCAGGTATCTTCCTCAATCGCTTTCCACCTTATCTTTTTAGGCAGCTAGAACTTGCTGTTTGAGCAAGACTGGCCTTTCTCTGACCCCCTGTGCTTGAGTTAATGTCTCCACACTCTGCTTTGATGAGCTACTGGGGACCCAAACTTAGCTTTCATGCTTCTGCATCAAGCACATCACCCACTGACCCATCCCTCAGCCATTTTCAGGAAATGCCTTTCATCTCTGTCCAAGGATGAAGCTCTGCTTAGCCATCTCCCTGTCATAGATATGGCATCATTCTGGCAGGGTCTTCATAAGGAGTTTACAACGAGTTTATCCTACAAGTCTTGAAGTTCACCATTGGGACTAAGGTGTCAGCAGGGTTACTTTCTTCTGAGGCTGATTTTTTTTTCTCTGCAGCACTCCATCCATGATTCCTATAAAGACATCAGTCATCCCATTAAGGCTCTTCCGTCTCATTTCAACTTAATTGCTCCTTTAAAGCTACTGAGATAATGTTCGCAGATGCAGTTAACATACCCCACTGTCTCCTTTTGCATCCCACTCTCCCCAGGAGAAGGCAGAGGAGGAGGCACAAGTCAGCCATCGCGTGGCAGACACTGAAGGACACTTCTTTGCCTAGGAGCCTTACCCATTCCCGGGCTGCAGCATCACAGAGGAAAGCTGAGGGGAAGGCAAGACAGCGCGAGATTGAAACGTGCTTCTGCCAGATGCTGTCAATCCTAAAATCCCCCGGGTAAAGGCACTTAAAGAAACCAGTGCTCCACCCCAGGAGGAGAGACCTGCTCGTGCTCCTGATGCAGAAAGTGGAGCACAGCTCAGGGTGGGCATGGGGGCTTTCCTGAGAATCAGAGCCCCGGCCTGCTGGTCTCTGTGGGGGAATGCAGCATTTTCAAGGACTGAGAACTCACATCTCATTGGCATTGAAAAATAAAGTGAGAACCTTGAGGAGCTTGAGGAATGAAATGGGTCCATTTCTGGAGTCTTGTGGGTGCTAAATACTCTCTTCGGGCATTTTTACCACATCCCATGAATTTTGCAAATGAAGGTTCCCCAAGACTGGAATGCTGCTGGGTTTGGTGTTCAGTGGCCCACAGAGTGCAGCAGTATGATTTGAACCCAGAGCCATTTGCTATGGATGAATAGGAACAGCTGCTGCCGACTCACGTGTTTACCCAGAGCTGGCTCTGGTACTTCGTTGAGAGCAGGGGCCCTCACTGGACTGCTCAGTGGAAAGGCCAGGGCGGGATGATGGGTCCTTGGACCGTAGGGGAGGACACAAACCAGAGGCTGCAGCATGCTGGCCCTCTGTGGGGACAGTCTAAGCGCTGCAGCGGCTTCTGCCCCAAGGGACCTGGGGCACCCCCTAGTGTGGTAAAATGACATCTCACGGCACACCTTGTTTGTGTTTGCATTTTCTTTTTTTTTTTTTTTTCCTAGTGATTTCTTTCCCTGACCCGGGATCTCAGGCAGTGTCAAGGTCCGCTGATTAATTTTAAATACCTGTTCTCCCAGGCTACTGCTTTCTAAACGCCTCTTCTATTTCGGAATTTTCTTCACTCTTTTCCGCAGAGATTCAGATTTCATTAGTGATGTGAGCCGATAAAGACAGACAGCCCATCCATGATTCTAAACTCACTGCTCTAATTTACTCTCTCCTTTGATGTCTCTGGTTTCCAGGCAGGGGAATCAGCTGGGGTTTCTTGGCGGCTGTTCATAGCTCTAATTTCTAGCTCGGGGGTCAACGTCTTTGCCCTTCCCTAGCATTTCCCCGGAGAAATCCATCATAGCAACCATCCATCTACCCGAGATACAGGCTTCCACCTAACTTGGTAATTTCGTCAGCTTCCTTCATACCTGCCCTGCAACAGACCTGGCGGAGCCCGGGGTGGGTGGGTGGGGGCACATGTGCAGGGCGTGACTTCCCAGGTGTGCACTGCCCACCTTATACTGACTGTCTGTGCCAGCCTCGGGGTCGGGCGGCTTTGAGGCTCTGTGCAGGTAGGTGTTGGGGGAAGTTATGTGGACAAATTAGTGTTACAGCATCACTTCCCCACATTGTCATTGCTTCAGTTCAGTCAAATCCAGAAGCTTCTTTTCCTTTTTTTTCTCTTTCTTCCTTCCTTCCTTCCTTCCTTTCTCCCTTCCTTCCTTTCTTTGTTGAGACAAGGTTTCTCTGTGCATCCTCGGCTATCCAGGAACTTGCTTCGTTTACAAGGCTGGTCTTGAACTCACAGAGATCTGCCTGCCTCTGCCTTTCAAGTGCTGGGGATAAAGGCATGTGCCACTGCTGACCAGCATAAATTATAGAAGTTTCTTATCCAAGTGTTTCATGGCAGCACCTCTTAAGGCAGTCCTGGTGAAGAAATCACCAGATAGGTGACAGGAGGGAGCTCTTCCATGAAGGTGTCTGCACATCATCAAGGCTGTTCTGTGAAACTGCAGACTGTGTCCTGGGCAGGCATAGGGACCCTCTGCAGACAGCTTCAGGGTCATTCTGCACAGTCAGCACGTGGCTGACAGCTGGGGCAGGCACACCGGGGAAGGAGTTCTCTAAGGTCACTGTCAGGCTTTAGAGTTTCCAGGCAAATTTCTAAGGAGCCTAGTCCCTCCACCTTCTGTCCTAAGGCTTAAGGACATGCTTCCAACCTGGATCACGGGAGACATGGAGACTGAAGTCATCAAGACTCCAGGAGCAAAGGGCTTGTCATCCCTAAACGTTGTTTTAAACACAGTGGTTGTTTCTAAGCATTGATGTGAACCTACTTATGCCTGCCTGTATTACTCTATCCAACATTTCTCCTGACCAGTGTGAGCAATGATGAGTGTGTAGCCTTAAATAAAAGAGGGTATGCATATAACACTAGCTCTTGGGAGGCTGATGCCAGAGGAGAAAGCGTTTGAGACTATATTGGACCACATAGTAAGATGCTGTCTAAAATACAAGAGGCAGGGAAGGAGGGAGGCCTGATATGATATGGACAAAGTTTTACAGAGAGAACATGACAAAGTTCTGCAACAGCTTAGGAAGAAATATTTATTACAATAACCTCAAATATAAAATCTGGAAGCTGTTAACAGAGGTTAGCCATATTTTCCATTGCTTTCATTCTGCTGTGTTTTTCTGTATTTGACTTATTAGATATCTGTTCTTTCTTCATCCCTCTGTCCTATCAGTTTATTTAGGTAGAAAGTATTTCAGAATAAATTACAGATGTCATCAGCCTTACCCTTCTGTAATCCCACATGATGTCAGTAAATTGCAACTAAATTGTTTTTTTCTTTTGATATTGGATTTGCAAATAATGACATACATATATGAATCTGAAATGTACATTCACCAGTGTGACAAATGAATCCTGTGTTTCCCTGCTGGATCACACATACTTCTCTGTCAATCCCGGGGTACACCTCAGAGCAGCCACTACCAACGTTCCACACAGTAGTTTTCGCTAACTCCATAAAAAGACTCATGTAGGAAGACTTCTTTCTTGCAATATTAATGCTTTCAAGATTCATATGTGAGCAGTAATTCATTCCCCTTTATCAATGCATAAAACCCACTTGATGTGAGGATAACTTATCTTTCATTCATTCATTCATTTTCCTCTTGATAGACACCTGACATCCAGTATTAGTTCAATATAACAAACAGTCCATTCTTTTGGTTGACATGTATTTTTGTCTGTGTTACCCAGGAGTGGAGTTGGATTGGGCAGCTGGTGTGTATTTCCTTTTCCTGTAGTCGGATGCTTTCTAAAGTGGCTGCACTTTCTTACACGCCCACTGTCAAGGCCTACGAGTTCCAGTTGCTTCACATTCTTGCCAGCATTTGATACTATCAAACATATTTTTTACATTCTGATGACTGTATGGTAGAATTTAGTGATGGCTTTAATTTGTATGGCCTGAGGAACATCTTTTTTGCCACTCATATTTATCGTTCTATGTGAGTCTTTCAGATCTTCCATTTAGATCCAACCATTTTATAAACTGAATTGTCTTGCATTATCAGGTTATCGGATTTTATCTCACATGTAAGTTTTTAGATGTGTTTTATCTTTTTGTTACTCCTCCCCCCCCCCACCCACAGACTTTAATGAGTGGAACTGGTTAACAGTGATGGACTCAAATTCTTTTTTTCTTTTTTTTTGCCATGGGAGAGCGAGAACACAGTCCCCCACTACCACAAATTATGCAGCAGAGTTTCTGCATTTGGGGAAATCGCAGGGGTCAGCACATCTGGAGTGCAATGGATAAGCCTCGCCCTGGGAAAACCACCTTCGTGATCATGGTATCTCCCCTGCCAGGTAAGAATTCAAATTCTTAATTTATTAATGTTGCATTTTCTGTCTTGAATGTTTTTAACTACTCCCTGAATCACAGACTCATGTTTTCTTTTAAAATGTCTGCTTTTAGCTATTACATTAAAGTGTGAATCATCTCAATTTTGGGGGTTCAAATGCAGCAGCTGTCGGGGCCTCTCCTTTTGTCATTTACTTCCCTGTTTCTATTTCAGCAATTCCTTCCTGCATTTTATTATTTTGGTTACTTGTTCAAAATTCAACTGAGTATGCAAGTCGTGTCCATTTCTTGGCTCCATTACTCCTGCCTGTCCATTTTCTCAGTTGCTATGGCAACCACTCTACTGCAGCCGATGTCTTCCTTTCTTATCTCCCGCAGGCAGGGTTGCTTTGGATAGTCCAGGACCTTTGGAATTTTCATACATGTTTTATACTCTGTATGTAAAGAAATTAACATGTAAACCAGCAGTTCCTGCATGCATTTTCTTCCTAGGTGTGGTTTGTGCACTAGCAGGCTTCCTAGAACTATTGTTCCAATACTTCAGAAGAGTGCAGTGAGCTGCACGGGCTGCTTAGAATAAAAACAGGCTCACAGGGAGTGACACCATCAGGAGGTGTGGCCTTGTATATGTGGCCTGTTGGAAGAAATGTGTTACTGTGGTGGGGGTGGGGGGGCAGGCTTTGATGTCTCAGATGCTCAAGCCAGGCCCAATGTCTCACTGTCTCTTTCTGCTGCCTGCAGACCCAGATGTAGAACTCACGGCTACCTCCCCAGACCACACCTGCCTGCATGCCACCATGCTTCCTGCCATGGTGACGATGGACTAAACCTCTTAACTGTAATCCAGCTCCAATGAAATGTTTTCCTCTATAAGAGTTGCCATGGTCATGGTGTCTCTTCACAGCAATAGAAACTCTAAGGCAAGGTATCAGGCAAACTCACAGGAGAAAAGTATTCATAAGAGGTCCAGCCACTGCCCAGCCACCGACTGAAGTCAGTCTAAACCTTTTTAAACTTAGACCTAGTCACATTCTTAGGGCAGAGGAAAGCAGTCACAGTGTCTGCCAAAGTATCACAAGAATGTTCTCTGGCTCAGCTGCTAACATTCTTCCTTTCTGAAATCTCTTGATGGGGCCTCCACGGTCCACACTGTCCCCAGAGCTCGCCAAGCTGTTAGAAAAATGAGAACAAGGGCTTATTTTACTTATGCTTCCCCATCACAGTTAATCATCGAGAAGGGGGGGCAGAACAGGAGGCAGGAGCTGATGCAGAGGCCATGGAGGGCTGCTGTTACTGGCTTGCTCCTCAGGGCCTGCTCAGCCTGTTTTCCTTTCTTTCTTTTCTTTTTTTAAAGGTTTATTTATTTATTATGTATACAGTATACAGAAGAGGGCACCAGATCTCATTATAGACGGTTGTGAGCCACCATATGGGTGCTGGGAATCGAGCCTGGGTCCTCTGGAAGAGCAGCCAGTGCTCTTACCCTCTGAGCCACCTCTCCAGCCCCAGCCTGTTTTCTTATAGCAAGTGGGACCACGGCCACAGTGAGACTGGCTCTTCCACATCCAACTTCAATCAGAACAGTGTGCCATAGACTGGCCCCCGGCCAACCCAGTGGGACACTGTTTCCGTTGTGGTCTTCTCAGCCCAGGTGGCTCTAGCTTGGGTCAAGTTGACATGGACTAGCCCGCACAGTCCTGTTTAGGACGTGCTTGAAGGGCACTGCTTGCCTTTTCCTTCAGCAGTTTCAGACTTTGAGGTTTTATGTTAAGGTCTTTGATCCAAATGGAGTTACATTTTACGCCAGGTGAGAGATTAGGACCTTGTTTAATTCTTTTATTTATTGATATTGATGTTCCCATCCATGGAGATGCTGTCTTAGCATTTATTTTCCTGCAGTGTATAATAAAATCCCAGAAGGCTGAAGTTGTGTGGACTTCTATTTCTCTAGGTACTCCATTCTTTCCATTGATCTACATGCCTGTTTTTATGCTAGCACCACACTGACTTTATAACTATGGCTTTCTAGTAGAACTTGAATTTAGATGTGACAATACCTCTAGTATTTGTCTCCCCCCACCCCCCAAAAAAAGGGTTACCTGGGTTGTCTGGGCTTTGATTAAATCACTCACTGATTTAATTGTCTTTGGCTACATAACCCAGGAGTGTAGGGGCTGAATCATCCCACTGAGGTGGACTTAGGTTTTTTTGAGGATCCTAGCTCTGCTCTCCATAACTGCTGTGCTTACTCCTGTCCTGTTGGTGATGTGTCTGTTTCCCTGCATAGTTCCAGCATCATGTTTTACAATGCTATGCCAAGTGGGGTGAAATCCCACTGTGGTTTGCATTTCCCCGATGGCTGTTTATGGTTTTCAGATATTGGGCAATTATATTTCTTCTTTTGAAAAATGCCTACTCAAATTATTTTTTCATTTCGAGTTGGTTATTTTTGTTGCTGCTTGAGTTTCTTATATATTTGGGAATTGATCCTCTCTGTGTGTGGGGGATAGCTTAGGGGTACCCTCTGCTTCCTGCCTGTTGCTTCTTTGGACCTCTGCTTGTTTCTTTGTTGTGCAGAAACTTTTCAGTGCACTGTGGTCTCACTGTTTTTCTTTTATTCTCCATGTTTGGGGGTATCGAGAACATCACTGACTATTCTGTTGTCTTGAAATGCTTTCCCTATTTTGTTCCCCAGTAGTTTTACTGCTTCAGATGTCAGGTCTTCAGCCCACCATTTTGAGTTGGTTTTTTTTTTTTTTTTTTTTTTTTTTTTTTTTTTTTTTTTTTTTTTTTTTTTTTTTTTTTTTTTTTTTTTTTTTTTTTTTTTTTTTTTTTTTTTTTTTTGTACAGAGTGAGAGCTAAGTGCAACTCTTTTTTTATATTAATTAACTAATTAATTATTAATAATTATTCCCAATACCAACCTCTCTCTGCTGTATGCTTTGGGCACTTTAGTTAAAAGAAATTGTTTGTTTCTGGAATTTCAGTTTTGTTCTATTGGCCGATGCATCTGTTTTTATGTTTTTATCTGTACAGTACTGTTTTGGTTCCTGGGGCTCTGCAGTATGTTTGGAATCATGTATTATGCCTATGGCTTTATTCATTTCCAGTCTAGACTATTTCAACCATCTTGGGTGGCTTGTAGATTTGTTTTAGAAGTTGTTTTCCTCGTTTTGTAGAGAATTTCTTGGCATTTTACTGTGTGTTGACTCTCAACATAATTGTTAATAGTGTGGGTATTTGACAAGATTATTCAATGGTAATTGCTCCAATCCATTTTTCCTTTTGTGTGTGTATGAAAAATCAAATTCATCATGTTCCTTTTTTTTGTAATTTTTGTCTTTTGTGGATTTTTTTTTTGTAATTTTCATCATGAATACTTTTTATTTCTTTGGTTATGTTCCTAGATATTAAAATTTTTTATAGCTACTGTGAATGGGATTGCTTTCATGATTTCTTCCTTAAAGTCTTTTATTACTGTGAAGTATGTCAGTCATTTTGTATATTGATTTGAGTCTTGAAACATGACCAAATTTGTTGACTTGTACAAATTTTTGGTGGAGCTGTTTGATTTTCCTCTACATACAATCACGGCATTGGCATCAGGGAGAATTTTACTTCCTCCCTTCCTGTCCTTTTGTCTCTCTTTCTGGATTAACTGATGTGATGAAGACTTCCAGCAGAAACACTTAATCAAAGCAATGAGGAAATCCAGGCCTTGGTCTTGTTCTGGATCTTGCTTTCATCTTTTCCCCATCCGGTGCAATGCTGGCAGAAGTCTGTGACCTTCTGATGGTGGGTATAAGCGCTCAACACCAAATTTTTTCAGGGTTTTTGTTTGTTTGGTTGGTTTTTGAGCCTAGGTTTCTCTGTGTAGCCCTGACTGTCTTGGAACTCACTCTGTAAACCAGGCTGGCCTCAAACTCAGAGATCTACCTGCCTCTGCTTCCTAAGTGCTGGAATTAAAAGTGTGGACCACCACAGCCAAGGTTGTTTGTTTGTTGTTTTTTTTTTAATCAAGGTATATTGAATTTTTTCTATGTGTTTTGAGATCTTTTGATATTTTCTGCTGGGTCTACTGACTTTACATGGAAGATTTGGATCCCACTTTAAAAACTACACCTCTGTTTAGTGGCTTCATTGTTTCTGAAGAGTCACTTGGTGAAGAACTAGTGACTCTTGGGATTCCACCTTGTTCAAGCTCCCTTCCCCCTCCCACCCCTTCCAGTCACTCTCTCTTCACCACATCTCTTTATCTCCTCCCCAGGAAGGGCAGGAGGTCCCAAGGTCACAATATGGCTTAGTTCAGCATCCACTCCTGGCAGATCCACTTTCCTCACCCCAACATCAAGACTTGGTCAGGTGTTTCTCTGGAGGGAGTGGGATCCAAGGTGTATTGGAATACTTTTATTGGAATCGCAGCAAATCTATAGATCATCTAAGTTGAGGTCACATCTAAATAATGAGTATTTAAACCATGGGCATCCACTTCATTAATTTCTTTTAGCAGTAGCCTTTTCTTAATAGTACCCTTTGTGTATAATTTTTTTGGAATCTAAATAGGTTATTTGGGGGATACTATTGTAATTTTAAAAAATTCTCTATTTTTTTGCTAGTATACAGACTCTAGTTGATTGCTATGTTGTGTTTTCATCCTGTAACCTTGTCTAATTATTTTGTTACCTTTTGCGTGAAGCTGGGGGTGGGAGGATTTCTTAATGCATTTCACATGGAGATGGGTCGAAAAGGTGATTGTACTTCCTTCTCTCTCTTTATGACATCACTGTAGGCAATAATGAATTAAAATCATGAGGGCGGAGGACACCTTGTTCTTGGTTTGGGGAAGACAGTCTCTTTTAGCATTAAACACTATAACAGCTGTTCACAGATGTGCCTTTTCAGTTGATGGCATTGCTTTCTACTGCTTTTTGATGATTTTCTCATAATGGGGTAGGAAGCTTTGCCAAATATACTTTCCGTATCAAATGAGAATATCAGATAACCTTTATTACAATGTGGTATGAAATCATTCTAGCCTTTAAAAACTACACCTCTGTTTAGTGGCTTCATTGTTTCTGAAGAGTCACTTGGTGAAGAGCTAGAATACATATCCTGCTTTGTTTCTGGGCATCCTATGGTCTTGTGGTGATGGCATATTAACGTTCCCATGTCCTCATTATTTGCAATAGAAATGTGGTAGTTTTATTTCATGCCAGCTTTGCATTTAAAACATTAGCTGAGACTTCTTGTGTACTCTAATAATCTGTTACTAAGTTTGGGTTACAAATGTGAGAATTATCTGTGAATAGAAGCTTTTACAATATCATATCATATGTAGTTTTTCTGCTGGTCCATGTTAGTTGGGACCTTCAGTACAAAACAGAACAGAGGTGGTCTTTCTTGTCCCTGCGGTGACAAGGCATCAGCTAGGGATTCACTATTAAGTCTGAGGGCTCCTGTGGGTGGCTGAAAGATTCCTTTATGGCTTTGAAGATACTATATTTACTTCTTTCCATTTTATAAAATTTTGGGCTGTCTAAAAAAATTTTGGTGTTTTTTTTACTTTTATTTATTAGTTCAATAGTTACCTGAAAATATCCTTTCATCTTTAGACTAAATCTAATTCAAAGTTGATTATACATACACACACACACACACACACAATATTATATATAACATGCACACCTGTTAGGCTCAAACACATCTTTATTAAAATAGAAACCATTACAATAAACACATGTTTGTCAATAAGAAATAAATTTATTTATTCCTATAACATAAAAATCTTACACTTCAAGATTTGAAAAACATTTTCTGTGCCATATTGGTTTTGGGAGTATTTCCCCCGCCAAAAAGTTGTTCAGATATTTGAAGAGGTAGTGGTCAACAAGTGAGATGGCAGGAGAAGCTGCTGGAAGAGGCAAAGCTTCGTGGCCCAGTTTATCCAGCTTTTGAAGAGTTGTTTGTGTGACTCACAGTCAGCTATTGTGTGGAGCTAGGTCCTTTCTGTTGAGCAACGCCAACTGTGAGCATTGGAGTTTATCTTAGTTCAAGTTACTACTGACTATGATGAAACACCATGACCAAAGCATCTTGAGGAGCAAAGGGTTTATTTGGCTTACACTTCTGCATCACTGTTCATCCTTGAGGGATGCCAGGACAGGAGCTCAAGCAGGGCAGGAATCTGAAGGCAGGAGCTGATGCAGAGGCCATGGAGCCGTGCTGCTTACTGGCTGGCTCAGCCTGCTTTCTTCCAGAATTCAGAACCACCAACCTAAGGGTAGTACCACCCACTAGGGGCTGGTCCTCCCCATCAGTCTCTAATTATGAAAATGCCCTACAGGCTTGCCTACCCAATGTTACAGACCATTCTTCATCTGAGGCTCCCCCCTCTCCAGTGACAACAGCTTGTATAAAGTATAAACTAGCCAGTATAACTGACCCCTTGTCAGCCTGACACACGACCACATCATAGTAAGCCACTTTCCTTTCTTGTTCACCCCGAGGTCTCACATTAATATGAACATATCCCAAATTTTAAAAGTCCCTCAGTCCTTAAAATCCAAATACTTTAAAATCCAATGTCTTTGTAAAACTCTAAAATTTCTTTAAAAGTCTAAAGTCTTTCAACTATGGACTCCTCTCTCAGAGTGGATTTTTTTCTTTTACCTTTTTGTTTTTGTTTTCAAAACAAAGAAGTGGACGGGGACATCCTGGGTGTGTCCTCATCATTTCTCCCAGGAATTTGGTGACACAGTCCTCAGGGTGGGCTCACTCCATTACTTCCTCATGTATTATTCCCTCATGTGGTAGTTTTTTATCCTGTGTTCTAGCTCTGCTAGAATAGTGGTACTGAACTGTATGCAGCATTACCAGACTCCCACAGAGATCAGTTCCATCCTTTGTGTGACTTAATCAAGTGAAATCACAGTGGGCATCCATTTGGCATTGGTCTTTTCACTCAACCCAAGTTCCGTGAGGTTTATTCCAGTTGTGTGTATGAGTATTTCACTCTTGGGGGAGGGATGAATATACAATGATTATCTTGACTGTTTCTCTGTTGATGAAAATTTACATGCTTCTAGTTTGGGGTTATGTGGGCAAAACCCTTCTATGAACAGTTGTATAGCGTTTCTACACACACACACACACACACACACACACACACACACACACACACACACACAAATCTCTAGCTCCCTGGAGCAATGCTTTAGGAAATCTGAATATTTTATCGCACTTACATGTGTGTATGTGTATGTTGGTGTCTGTGAGTGAGTGTTAGAGGACAACCCATAGGAGTCATTTTTCTTCTTCCATCACGTGGGTCCCCAGGGGTAGTGGAGTTAGGCATCTGGCTGCTGCACCCCACCCCCTCACCCTCCTGGGAAGACTTTAATTGCTGGCTTCAGTCTCCTGAGGCCTGCTTACTTCTTCTTGACTTTGCTTTGCTACATTAAAGTTTTTTTCTAGGATGTTGTCAGTTCTGTTAGGTTTTCCATGTTTATCAGCATGAAGATTATAATCACTCATTTGTTCAATTGCTGCAGTTTCTGTATTTGACTTGACCTTTTCATGCCTAATATGGTTCATTCTTTTCCCCTCTTAGGTAATTTCATCAGGGGATGATTTTAAATGATGAGATTTTAAGCGTCATCAGGACTCTACTTCCTTCATCCTGTAGATTGCTTCTCTGTGTGAGCTTTATGCCAATCTAAACATTTTTTTTTTTTAAAACTTTTTGTCCTCTACTATACCTTTAAAACCTGTGCAGTGAAGCCTCTCGGTGACCTTGCTCTGGGATGGATATTCAGGCACAATGCAGGGCTCTCAGCAAGGGCACCATTGGCTAATCCGTTAATGGAAGCTGTGCCCTGTAATCTGAGCAGCACGCATCCCTGGGTTCTGCCTAAAATGCTCGCCAGTCATTCCCTCCTTGTGACATTCCAAAAGTCCTAGGGGAGGGAGACAAAACTGTTCAGTCTTACATTCAGTTCTTGGGAAGCACTAAGCCCACACTCACCATTTTTCTAATGTGTTAATCTGCATGCTCAGCTCATGCATTTTCAGCTTCACTTTCTCATGGAACCTCTTTGCTGTTGTTAGGTTTGGGATGTCGGGAGATTTCAGGTATCAGGTGTTCTTCCTGCTGCCCTGTGCAGTGGACTCTCTAGTCCTCTTTGCTTGCTGATGGATCTTGTGACTTCCGGTCCTTCTAGCACAGTATGCGAAGAACACATTTCCAGCAGACATATGACCATGCTCATCCTTCTCCTCTCTGTAAGAAATCGTGGGGTAGGACCACAAGAAAGGATTGTAGGAGGGAGGAGAGTAGGAATGGAAAGAGGCCAAAGAGGAAAGGATAGGGTCTACGTTCTACGTGAATGTGCCTATTAGAGCCACAAAGGGTAAGACCGGATTTATTGTGGTTTATTAAGCCCTTGGAGTGATCTGGCTGGAGCAGATGGCAGCCTCTTCTCTTACTTTTGGTTGTCACTAGAGAAAATTTCAGCCTAGCTTTGAGTTGTTATGTGCAATTGAGATTCCTTGGGAGGTTAATGCTGTATGTAGTTCTTGATTGGGAACTGCTTGTTGTGTCTGTTTACCTTGTTCAAAGTCTCCGAGATTATGACCTACATGGGCATCATTGAACAGATCCCCTCTGCCTACTTCCTTTCATGAGGCATTGATTGTCCTAAGTGTCTTCCTCAGAGTCCACTTGGGCTACAGGGCTGTCATAACCATTCTGGCATTCGTCACAGGGGTATTGCACAAATTCTGTTTGGTATTATAATAAAACCTGGAACCAGATATTGGGGGAAAATGGTAATATTAGACAGAATGGGAACCAACTACAGCCAATTCTCACCCAGCAAACTCCTCAGTAGAATGGGGTAGGTTCTGTCTCTGTGTAGGCAAAAGGGAAGACCTTCTGCCTTTTCCTGCCTTATATCTCTTCCCTCACTCAGCCATTTTACTTCCTAGTTCAACATTCCTAGAGTTAGGATTAAAAGTGGGTGCCATCACTGCCTGGCTCTGTTTGGCTTTGAACTCACAGAGATCCAGATGATGTCTGCTTCCCAAGTGCTGGGATTAAAGGCATGAGTTACCACTCCCTGACCTTCATGGCTTGGCTCTGTCCTCTCATATTTCAGGCTATTTTTATTGAACATATCACCACAGGAGGGCACAAGGGGAAAAAATGGGTAGAGGCAACCGTATCAAGGGACCGCTGAGGAGACGAGTGTGCTAAGAAACACTATGGGTGTACATCATTATTAGATCTGCTCAAGTACTTTAAAGAAACATGGCAGGCTTCTGAGTGTTTCCAATAGGAAGCAACACTTTCTCTGATGTGGGATAAGATGACGACCCACTGGAAGCTGGGACAGGTGGTCCAGAAGAGTCACTTCTAAAGCCATCAGTGCCTTAGCTCCCTGTGAATTATTTTTCTATTATTTCTGGTATTTATATTTCTATGGTAGATCAATTAGCCTTTAACAATGTCTAGTCTATTGACCTTATCACTTAACCACCCAATGGCATCACTGCTTACCAGACAGACTACAAAAGAAACAATTACCTCAGTTACCTGAACGGGTTGAGTGTGTGTGTGTGTGTGTGGTAGCAGTGGGAGGGAGGGATGGAGTCTTACTGTGAATAATCAAAAGCTCATTATAGGGCATTCTGTCCCATCACTTCTGAATGGCCTGTGTGTGAAAGGCTGGGCTCCAGCTCTCTTACTACTAGGAGGTGAAACTTTTAGGAGGTGGGCTTAGTGGAAAGCAGTTAGGTCAGCAGGGTGTGACTTTGAAGGAGCACGAGGACCCCAGATTATCATCTTTCTTGCTGCCATGATGTGGGCAGGCCTTCTCCGGCACATTCCTGCAATGATGTCCGGTGTCACTACAAGGCCAAAGCACCTGGGCTAAGTGACCACAGTAAAGGCCCTGACACTGCAAGCGCAATAAGCCTTTTGTATGTCCTCAGCATTTTTTCACAGTAACAGGAAGCTGACACAGCAGTAAGCTAAGGATCTGAGCTCACTGTGTAGAGCAACGGTGGTTCAAGAACACCCCAAATGATCTCAGACTTGAGAGGTCACAGAATCTCAAAGCTAGAAAGGGCCTTTGAGATCAGTGTTGTCAGGAGGCAACAGAGATGGAATACCATGGACTGGGGTGATAGGAGTAACGTAGAAGGCCATGATGGGGCCATGGAGGGAGACGGGCACCAAAGTCCATGGAGCTAGAGAACAGGCTTGGGGTGGCACAAACCCGGGGCTGCAGAGCGCTCAGAGGCAGGGATCGTGGCAACTCTGCTCCAAGGAAGGGTTCTGCTCCCAAAAATGTGTTCTTCTCTTTTCCCTGTCCCT
The DNA here is from genome assembly GCA_004025045.1 of Sigmodon hispidus. Classification (NCBI taxonomy): domain Eukaryota; kingdom Metazoa; phylum Chordata; class Mammalia; order Rodentia; family Cricetidae; genus Sigmodon; species Sigmodon hispidus. The sequence goes on along the minus strand of PVIH01012652.1, from coordinate 26,999 downwards.
TCAAGACTCAGTCTTGGGAGGAAGGATCCAGCTTGGTAGGGAAAGCGCATGGGCATCTGGGCTTTTGTAGAGTGTGGTGGGTGCTTGGAACTCCTTTCTGCTCAGAGCTGCACCAGTTACTAAAGTGGAGATTCCCAGGAGAATGAAGATGCTTTTAGGAAGCAGGCATAGATGGTGGGAAAACACCTGCTGAGCCCCACAGAGAGACACATCACATAGTTTCAGTGATGCTTTTAGAAGAAATGAGTTCTCCTATATTTTCTACAAACAACATCATACCATCTGCCTGAAGAAATCACCAGCCGGAGGGGGAACACAGTGATGTGTGTGATGGGCTTCAGGTGCCATGGGAGCTCCAGGGAATTTCAGAGATGCTGCTGTTCTTCCATCACAGGGAATGAGATTCAGTCAGAGGGCCAGGCTTCCTGGATGACAGATGCAGCTGGTACCAATGAAGTCAAGAAAGGCAGAAGTTGTCCAGAATTCAGACAGATCTGCTGGGTAAGAAGCTAAGCTCCCATAGTGAAGGGCTGTCAGAAGGTGCTCACCAATCCAGAACCACCTGGTGGGTACTGGGTGCTGGAAGAGCAGTAAGATCAGAGACTGGATGGGTACTGTGCCCATCCTACTACACAGGCTGGCTTTATGTCAGCTTCACACAAGTTAGAGTTATCTGAGAGAAGGAACCTCAACTGAGAGACACATCTGTAAGATCAGGCTGCAGGCAGGCCTGTAGGCATGTTCTTATGAGTAGTTGCTGTGGGAGGAACCAGTTCATGGTGGGTGGGGCCATTCCTGGGCTGCTGCTTCTGGGTTCTATAAGACACAGGCTCACAAGCCATGGGGAACAAGTCTCCATGGCCGCTGCATCAGCTCCTGCCTCCATGTTCCTGCCCTATTTGAGTTCCTGTTCTGACTTCCTTCAGTGATGAGCAGTGATATGGAAGGCTAAGCCAAACAAACTTTTTCCTCCCAAGTTGCCTTTGGTTGTGCTGTTTCATCCTGGTCAATAGTTACCCAAACTAAAACACCTAGGAAAGCTGTGAATGGCCCTGGGAACACAGTAGTAGTAGTTTGGGGTGACTCTTTATTCAAGATCAGGATGTAAGAGACAGGGCTTGGCTTAATTCAGACAAAGTAAGTGATGGAAGAAATATGGGACCACCTAAAATCTAGGTAAATAACAGCATGCAGTTTGGGGATGGGCATGCATCTAGCTGGGACCAGTTGAGCCCTGCATCAGAGCTAGCATATAGGACAGATATCTGAGCTCCATCACATCAGCATGTCTCCAAATATCGGCCCCATCTACCTTTCTCCCCTAAATTCTCATGATCTAGCTAAACAAATTGTGAAATTGGTGAAAAACACTCCCCCCCCCCACCAAATACATTGAAGAAAATCTGCCAAACTCCCGAAGATCATAGAAAACTCAGACTTGAACTACATTTCAATCTTGAGATCTTAACAGAAAGAGACTCTTGGACATCCTAATCATCATCATCAGGACTTATGCGCTTAATTACAGAGAAACCCAAAGCTAATAATTTCATGCAGTGTTACAGCCAGAGGAGACTGGTTACCATGGAAATCTCACTTTCATTTTCTTCCTTTTTGAGCCTATTTATGTGGTAGAGGAAGAGAAATGTAAACAGGACATAAAGATCAAACAAGACACGGCACGATTTGCTGTAAATATTTTACATTATTACAAGAACACAGTAAAAAGACTCCAAAGACCAAGGGATGGCAATTGGTCTCGGGCAAGAGGAAAAAAGGCATCCCCCAAAAATGGCTTCACTTTACAAAAATGATGAAATTGTGTTTTAAAAAATATAGAAGGCAACTTTCAGAACATTCTGTAATGTTAGCCAAAATTCAAAGTGTATTTCTTCTGAATGTAAAATCTAACAAATAAATATGTGTTAAATACAGATTTGAGATACAAACGACCAAAGGTAGACAACTGCTTCATACATGTAGCTGTCATCCATTTTAGAATTGTTTACAGTGCCAGAAAAACCACCAAGGACCTTGAACACATGTTTTATACTTGATATTTTCAGAAGCATCCTAATTCCAGTGTTTCTTTTATCCACTTCACAAATACATTATTTTAAAATAACAATAACAACAACAAAACAGATTAAAGGTGCTTTAACCTGATATTAAAATGGTCATGTGCTGGCACTGAAGAAAACTCTGCGAGTCAACCATGGGGTGCTTGACTCACAATGCTGTTAGATGGAATACTTTTTAGACAACAGGTGACTGAGGGCAACCCTGCTCCCTCAACACTGAGTTTACCTCCAAGTAACAAGCAGAGAAGGAAACTCGGAAATTGTACTTCTGTCACTGCTCTCTGTTTGCTTGTGCCAGAAAAATGCCAGGGTTCACGGTCACATGGGCTCGGCACCAACTGAGTGTTCTGGGTTTTTGTGCTCAGTTTGCTTGGATTCCTGAAGAAGTGAGAGTTGTCTGTGGGTCTCTGACACTAATTTTCATTCTCTTGTGTTTCTACGGGTCTTTATAACTGACGTGGTTGCACTGCTGTGCTTTTGGGGAGTTCTAGCATTCTAGAGCACACAACAAAGCCCCTAGACCAGACCGGGAAACTCAGACACAAACTATGATGCAAAGTCAGCAGAATGTGCACCACTAAATGTCTGCACTGTCCCCAGCGGCTCAATCATTTATACACTGAAACACAGAACATAAAACCTTTAGTGTTTAAACATAGACTCTAGAGGGGTTTGACTAAAGAAGCTGGTTCAGCAGGCAGTCTCGGTGGTCTATAAAGGAGATGGTGATGGAATTGTCTCATAGGAACTATCTCCACATGGAGAACTTGTATCACGAGATAAAGCTGGAACAGACACTGTGTTAATGAAGTAACATTCCAGCAGATGAAGGGTATTCTGTGTCTTTGGCCACTTTGGCCATGAATTTAAAGTAAATGAGCTATTTATTTTATCAGACAAATACATGTCTGATTTGATGCTCAGAGGCACTTGATTGTGAAGCTGGAGCTGGAGGAAACCATCCCATTGGGGGGTGTGCGCATTCTGGGCACTGTCTGTGAGAGGCCCCAGAGCTAGAGTCATGGGGAGGTATCTCTTCTATTGGAGCTGTGGTTTTCTTAGTCTTCCGACTGCTGCTTAAGGAAGGCCATTACCACTAGCTTGGACGGCCTCACAGCACCCCATGGCTAATCTAAGCACGGCTGTCCTTTGGGTGAGCATCAAGCTCGGTCCCTGTCACTGTGTTTGCATACACTAACAGTGTGGCATTTCTTAGGAGTTGGCAGGTAAGTCTCCCCCACCAAATGCTTTGTAAGAAAAAAGAAAGAAAAGGCATGGAATGGTGAGCTAACACAAGGTTCCAGTAACAACAGCTGTGAGTCCCTCTTAGCCCCTAAGGGTTTGAATACAGAGGCCTTAGGGACTTACCTGGGCCTCAGGGAAGATGGGGCTCACCTTTGCTCTATGATGACTGTCAGGGAACACCTCAGGGTCATTTGACAAGTGCTCCAGGAGGAAAATAGAAGCTGGAGTGTGGATTCATGTGCAACTGGTTTTCATACTTGGGTTCTTGCTGCGCTCACTGGTGTCTGAGGTGTGTGTCTCTTATGGGGTTTTGTTGTTTGTTTTGTGGTTACAAGATACCTGGCTTCCTACCAGGCCAATCTAGAATCTGCTGGGTTGAGTTTACAGCCACCTACTTATCTGGTGCTACAGAAATTCCCAACAAGCAGGGAAAGCGGTAATGTCTGGATTCCCTTTCCAGGCAGGGAGGTGCTTTTGGAAACTACCAGAACTGAGGTCTTCATAGAATGCTCTGTGGCATCTTTTAAGGCAGACTGGCCTACTCTGAACCCTCACAGTGCCCTCCTTCTTGAAGCTTTGGAAGACACTTAACATGGTGTAAACTTGAATAACTTAGATATTGATCTTCAGAAGGGAGCTGAGGACACAAAGTATGTTAGCCTGGAGTAGTGTGTGGAGGAATCAGATGCCCAGGGCTGTACTGTAAAGCATCCTATTCCACTATTTCTTTGGGGGTAGAGGTCACTTTACTAGCTCAAGGCAATAAGGAAGCCTTCAACCTGGGCATGCTGCCCACTCACAGTAATCTTAAAGTCCTTAGAAAAAAGTCTCCTTTGCTGCTAAGGCTGCTCATTCAGCACACCTGCCACCCAAGCATGCCATCTCCATGTCTGTCTTTACACACAGGCTGACTGTGCTTGGGCTTTTCAGAAAAGCTCTGCATATTCCCTCTAAGGCAGGGAACCCCTGAGAAGAGACTCTTGGGTTTATAAGCCAAGGATTAAGACCTTTTTCTTTTGGTAAAGAGAGACATTGCCGAGTGGAAGATGAGAAAGGATGGTAGTCAGTCAAAACCAAGTACAGAAAAATGTACCTCTTAGCATTCCTGGACTTGGAATGACAGGCATGAGGGGGAACATTCTGTGACAGGTCTATTATTGTCCCCTGGTACTCTAAACAGATGTTTGGGCACACAGTTCTGAAGTGCAACAAGAACCTTGAGTAGATATTCTTGTTTGAGGATTCTTACAAGTTCGCTAGTAAGGAAACAAACCCTGCCATTACAGTTCTTCACCAATAAAGTGGAACCCACAGACATCCTAACAGTTTTCTGCAGACCCTCCACCAAGGTGTTCTGTACCTCAGTTTCACCGTTTTTCCTGGGCTTAGGAAGTGGGCTAGACTCCCACTTCTGTAGCTTTGCCAAGAAAGTGGCTAGTTTCTGCAACAGCTGGAACATCAGACAGACAGTCTACCCAGGCCCCTCAAGAACCTGCTGCAGAGGCTGAAGGGGTGTTATGTTTGGTACTGTCCAGTCGGAGCCTGCTGAGGTGGTTTCCTGGTCTTTGGGCCTCACAGATACTCTCATTGCCTGCTGTCTTCCCAGACTCCTTTGCTGGATGCCCACCCCCCTTATCCCACCATACTGCTCTGCCTCAGAATGTTTCTATTTTTCTCTTTCCCTTAAGTGTTACTAGTGTAATGTCAATAAACATAGCTACTTTTCTGACCTTCTTGTTGTTGTTCCCCTTCAGAGTGCAGCACAGTGGGCCCCTCAGCAGGTAACTCCTAGAACCATTTAGTTACTAGCGGTCAAAGGTGTCTCAAGATGAGGCGTGTTCTCATTTAGGAAACCTTAGCACAGGTTAGCTTGCACTGCAAGAATAGAATTCTAATGAGCAGTGAAGAATCGGTAGCCTTTGCCTAACTAGAGCAAGTGAAGGACCTTTGTTACACTCCTTTGGGAGTGTGTGTGTGTGTGTGTGTGTGTGTGTGTGTGTGTGTGTGTATAGATGTGAACAGAGCATCACCTGGTACAGTGTCGTCTCTGGGTGAGGTGCCAAGCAGCCTCCCAGCATTCCTTCTGGACAGCTCATTGGCATACCTGCTGTGCCCCTGCTCATTACTCTTGGGTACTGTAAAGGGATGGAGAATGTCACAGCAGGGTCCTGTCCTAGACTCCCCATGCCTGTCAGGATAGAGTGATTCTAATGCCAGTCCTGAATTTAATCTTCAAATCAGTAGAGGGCAGTGGGGTGGTTTGTGGGGTGAGGGTGCATTCCTCAAACTGACTTAGGGCAATGATACATAGTTGATTGACCATCTGTATTAGAATGTGACTTTCAAAGGGACACTTTATGGGAGCTTAAGTCTATATCAGTAACTCCTGGAAGGGTGATCTTGCTGACTTTTAAATCAGGGGCTTTTCTTATATAGAAATGAATGACAGTCTGCATTCTCAGAAAAAGTACACAGACAGATTTGACATGAAAGCAATAAGCCCAGAAAAATATAAAGTAAAAAAAATCTATTTAAAAATTATGATATTTATAGTAAACCAGTTAATATGAGGTAATACTTTATTTTGATAGTAAACTCTCACACTGCTTTAATGATGGATTTCTGTATCATATAAAATCTGGCTCCATCTATGGAAGCTATCGACACATAGAGAGAATGTGTCTCTGCAGCTCTTTTTTTCCTTGTGGTGCTGTTTTGTATGAGGGCTCTGATCTCCAAATAGGAAAGTCTGTCTTTCTGTGACAATGACATCTATTGACAAGAGACATGGAGAATGTCAATGGTATGACAAATGGAGTGTGCTGGAAGGAAGAGGGTTCAGGCAGACCCCCCCTTTTCAATGTCACTCTTCAAGGACACACTGCATAACAGAATGATGTTCATGTACAGCAACTGATGATCACAAGGATCATGAAGTGCTGTGTCTGAGACACCTGTGACCGGGACACACAACACAGACTTATGCCGCTGTAGCCCGTGTGCCCACTCCCCAAGTTCCTGTGGGTAGCACATGCTGCAGCTAAAATGCTTGCTTATCAACAGTCTTGGTACCAGGGCTGTAGAGCTGGTCAGTGGAGCTAGTTAACAGAAACAGTGACTAAAACAACCTCAGTCATAAAAAATTCTGTTTCCCAAACACGGAGTGACTCCAGGCTGTCTGGATGTCTGGGGGACTAACTCTACTGTCCCTGATGTCTTGGAAGGAGAAAAGATCACATGAGGCATCTCCCTGTGGAGCTTGTAGCATGAGGGGTTGAAAAAAAGCCTCACAGTCACTTATGGACTTCCTAAAATGGCTTTGAGAAGAAAGCTTAGGTCACACAGGATATTGTTTCTTTTTTTGACAATGAACCACCCATTTCTCATGAAGGTTTCTTGTGATTCAAGGTAGAAAACTGTAGACGGAAAGGCAGCCTGTTTAGGTTTGCCAGCCTTCTTCATGCCCAGATGGATAAACTGAAGGGATGTTGAGTGTAGCTATGAGCAAGGCTACAAGCAACTCTTGGATAATCCATTAGTAAAATTAAGATTTGTGACCAGGCTCAAGCATTCATACTTTGGGTACCATTGTTTACTATTATTACTTAACAAATCACAGAATTTTGTGCATTTCTACAGCCTCTTTTCCCTAAATCAACTTGCAAATCAGAACTGTATTTGTATGTGCACTTTTTGGGTATGGATTAGCCTCCTAAAGTACATAATTCCAATAATTATCAGTGACAGAAGGGATGAATAAATTATGCTTCAAGCATAACAAAATTAACAGTATGAGTGTTTTGCATAAGCTTTTCTTAATGCATGTGCCTATGTTAAATTTAATATTCTATACGGCTGACATGATCCTGAAAGGCTCTCGATGAGTTAATCTTAAACTGTACCTCTGCCTGCTCTGGGACAAAGAATAAAATAGAATTTAAATGCTGCAGATGTCATGATGCTTTGAAAAAGCTTTTTTAATTTAAGCAAAGAGTTATGATGTGAATTGCAAATCCCAACAGCCTAGATGAGTGAAATTATCAATGCCATGTTCTCTTTACAGCAGAATGCAAGGATTAAGCTTGCGGTCTTTTTCACAGAGTTAGAGCCAAACCACTTTCCTTTTCCTGGCTGAGAGGCTGCTTCTCTCTTTTTCATAGACAAGAACTGTATTACAGACAGCTTCACTTGGAGATCCTGAAAAGAACGTCTTATCTCCTTCTGAGGCCAGCAGATGCCGGGAGGGTTCTGGAGTCTGCTGTGGGCCATGAGAGGCAGCTCCGCTTGTTTCCGTGTCTGACTTGTGGGGGCGCTCTGCCAATGACTGGGCTGCTCTGGGTGGGGCAGCGTGCTGGTGTGGGCCGACTCCTATGTCTTTGCTTTAGTCTGGATGCAGGATTATTAACTGTGTATAAGATGAGCAAGGGTGATGGGTACGAGGCATGCTCTACACTGCCTGGGGTGGGTATTTGCCATCTCACAAGCTCTTCAACAAAGACCAAGTGATCCCTAAAGTGATGTCTGAGGATTTCCGGGCCACATCTTCCCCTGAGTGAGACCATCTTCCTGAGACAACCGTGGAAAGTTCCCTGGACACAGCTAAGATTCAGTTCAACCAAATGTTAGTTTTTAACGTCCATATACTTGATACATAGGAGACACCTTTAGCAGTGTGCATGCATACCTGTGAGCGATCAGTAAGATTTCCAAGTACTGCTTTTAGGGGAAAAGAGGACATGGACGTATGGGCGACCCTCGGGTTTTATTTATTAATATTTACTTGATCTCACCCATCTATGTCATTCATAGCAACCATGCACTTTAGTAGATATATGGGGATGTGTTTGTGAATGTGGATCATGGAGTCTGGAGGTTCAGAAACTGGTACAGATAAAGGGAATTCCATTCTGGGATTGTCCCTTAGGATGAAGATACGTAGCTAGAATCATGCTGTTCCTTCTGTGGACTTTAGTATCTCTAAGAAAGTTTCCACTGTGCTCTATGGCTCCGGAAACATTTCTTGGGCCATGTTAGGGAATTCAGGCCCCAGATGGGTGTATTATAAAGGTGCAGTCTAGAAGGCAGGCTGTTTTCTTCTCTTTGCCTGTTGAGCATTGGCTAGCTGCTGTTTGCCCAGCCTCCTGGCCACACATGCTGCTTGCCATCCCCGTCCTCTGCTGTGGCCTGCAGAATCAGCTGCCTCCATTCTGTGCGCTCTCTGGGAACTTTCCATGCGCCATTTTCTGCAACCTCGACTGGGGAGGTAAGGTGCCACAGGGGTGTGATGTTCTCACAGGGCTTGTTCTGACAGAAAAGAAAAGAAAAACCCTAGGAGGTCCAAGTAATTCCCACTATATGATTGTATTTATAGATACAATCTTGCTTTGGCAGAGTAGAAAAGCCAACTGTGGTGGGAACGTGTCCTGCAAGCATTTGCTACCAATGCTGTTTATAGCACCAACTGAGGGCCTGTGGCAGAAGACAGCAGCCCACGGGCTGTGCCTGAAGTAGAAGCCCTTGGAGGAACATCAATGGTCCTAGGCTTGAAAACACAGACCTTTTATCTTCTCAGTAAGGCCTGTGCTCTTCTCTCTACCATGGCCTCAAATGGTGGGGTTCTGTGGCTAGTTAACATGGCCCTGGGTAGGAAGGACGGTTTATTTCTTGAATAAATTTTCCTTTAACATATTTTAAAGTGGAACAGACTTTAAAAAACCCAGTTAATAAAAAAAACATAACCTTCAAAGATGGCTGCAGTAAGGTTACGGTATAAAATCGGGGTGGCTGAGGACAGAGTCCTGCGGGTGGCATCTGGCCCTGGCTGGTACTATGTGATTTTCTTCTTGATGGCAGTGAGCTCTTTGTGAAGGTCGCTGAACCTAGGGCGGTTCTCAGGCTTGTAATCCCAACACTTCATCATTATTTTAAAAATCTCTTCTGGACAGTTCTGTGGGGCTGACATCCGGTATCCTGAAGATTCAAGAGGAGAGCAGAGAGCTCAGAGTGGGTGAGACAGAAGGGGCACTGTGCTGCTTATGAATGTTAGTGCCTTACGCTGTAAGTGGGACAGAAATTAAAGACCAGGGTCGGTGGCGTGTATGCCGTCTGGCAGATGGTACAGCATGCACCATTACAGAGCTGTGTACAAATGCATATTTGAGTTGTCCTGAGGACTGACTTCCAGAATTCTCAGATGTAGAGAGTCTGGAGATGGTGTATACTCATTCAACAGTGAGCAGAGAAAGAACAATTTCTATCCTTGACAGGCTGGTGCCTGGCAGTGCAGGGGTCTTGTCTGGACTGAAGGCAGGCCACCCCCACACTCAGGCTACCTGATCGGAACCCTCCTCTCACGGAAGCCCTGTATACAGCCCAGACCCTCCTGCCTCTGGCAGGAGTCCCATGAAGTTCCTTCAGATTACAATTTCTCTAGATTCCTCCTGGAAACTAGAAGCATCTCCCCTTGGAGTACTGCAGGGACTTAACGGCTGTCGAGTACATCATTGCTCTATGGCGGGCTGCCTTCTTCCGCCTCAGTGGGGCAGGTCTCAGAGTGCTGAGAGCCCCTCGATAAAGCAGGACTGGGGTCTACACACTCACACTTGAGAACTGTGCAAATCAAGATACACAACAAATGTTAACTTCACCACTGTACTGGCCATGCGTAGCTCCATGTCACCTATGGGCCATGGGTTGGGCAGGCTTGCAAGTGTCTGCTTTTGTTCTGTGGTGTTCCGTCAGACTTCTCTGACATCTTCCCTCTCTACTGTACTGTGACTCTTCCCTCCCAAATCTGGTACACAGACCTGCCCTGAGTGGGCACGGCTGTGCTGGTGGATGCGAACAGGCATTGGCTCACCTCTTTCCACCTGTTCCCGAGCCTGCTGGTTTGTCATTCCGGGGTACGGGCAGACTCCTAGGCTGAAGGTCTCCCAGAGGAAGATGCCAAAACTCCACACATCACTTTCCGAGCTGTATCTCCCTGAGAGGGAGAAAACAATCACAATTAGGTGAGTCAGTGGGACGAGAAGATAATGGCGCTGGCTGTGCCAGTCCGGTGCTAGCATGGCTAGGCCTCCAAACAAAGGCTGCTACTACTGGTACGTGTGGTAACCCCAGGCTAGTAATGTTAAGAGTGGAATGGAGTCTTCAGGAGGCTAATTTAACCTGATGAGTTATGAAGCGATAACAAAAACAGCCAGCATGTAGGCTTACTTCTCCTGTGGTATCTGAATGAGATGGTTCGTTTACCTATAAAGATATACATTTGCACACATCAGTGCCTAGGAGATTAAGTAAGCTGAATTTCTACAATTTGGTCTCTGCCTGCATCATTTTCTTTCCAGTAAAATTACAAACAAACAAATAAGGAAAGTTTCTTAACTTCAATTTTTTTTTTTTTACTCATCTCTGTTTAAAGATATTCTTACATGCTTAAAGGTCTCATTTTCTCCACTGATAGTTTCATTTGCAGAAAATAAATTTCTCTGTGTGGTTTAAATAGAGCTGAAATTAACATAGATGGTTGATAAAAACAACTTGTTTAAATTACATGGTGTCTTGTTTTGTCGTCAAGATATCTTGGTGTACCTGTTTTACTGAGCTACATGAGCTAAACTCTTTGATTTTTTTTTTTAAAGAGTCTTCAGCAGAAGCACAGAGATAAAATCCTACCAAAGATGCCTTCCAGAGATGGATATGAACTCAGTCAAGGAGGAGGAGCAGAAACATCCCACTCAGTCTCCAAGGTAATCTGCACTTCTGAGACTTGTCCAATACACAGCATATGCATACTGTCATAACTAAACTCCACCTGCACTATTGCTAAGGCTTTTTCTGTCTGTTTTGTCTGTTTTTTGAGACAAGACCAAATGTACCCTAGGCTGGCCTTCACCCCCGCCCAGTTTGCTACCTCTACCTCTGCAGTGCTGGGATTACAAGCATGTGTTACTATGGGCAGCTTGAAGATTTCTTGAATCACATTTCTATCCATCTGCTACCACAGGAGTGATAAATGCCAGTCCTAGAGAATTGTCATGTTCCTCTAAAATAGAATGGCCTCTTCCATTTCTTAAAGTAAAATGCCCTGAGTTTGCCTGTGCTCAGACGGATGACACTTCAGTCTGGGGCACTTCATGATCATCACTCTAGCTGTAAGGATTAGCTTCCTACTTTGGACATTCCCCTGTGCTGTTGTCTAGGAAAATTACTTTTCTTCTTTTACATATGAAGCTTGTTCAGTAGCAAAAGGTTAAGGGTAATTTGTAAAGAAGTTCAGTTTATAGACATATATCTTATACCACTGTTTGGTGGAGATAAAAAATGGTCTGTATATAAACAGACCATACTTCAGAAAGCTTATGAAACCTGCCTCACCTTTAACCCTGGTTTTGGTGGAACATTTCAACACCACAGAGTAAGTCAGGGGAGCATTTTGCTGCCCTGGACCTTGCCATATGCCCCTCCCCACACCCCTTCAGATTCACGGCCTCTTTTTTTTCACTAATTGTTCCTGTATGCATGTGTTTAGGGCTGACCATTTCATACTGGACAATACATTGGTGTGCTCTTCCCTTTCCCACTGTCTGGTAGATAACTTTTCCAATAACTGATAAATAGGTGACTTCATTTTCTAGTTAAAGATCAGTACACTACTGTTTCTTTATGAACCTAGTACTTCTGTTGAAACCTGGGCTTGGAGCAAAAGAGATATCGTCTGAGTATGCTACCATTTAATTGCTGGGGAGTGTTACGGTTTAAATGTGAGGTCTTCCTACAGCCTCATATATATCATCAATTAGTCCCTACGTGCTGTGTTATCTGGGAAGGCAATGAAGCCTTGCTGGAGAAAGTGGGTCATTGTAGGCACGTGTTGATGCTTTCTAGTCTGGCTCTGTTTGTTTCCTGTGGCAATGTGACTAGCCAGCTGCCTGCTGCCATGCCTTCCCAGCCACGATAGACCATGTCCTTCTAGAAATACAAGCCAGAAAGAAAGAAACTCTTCTCCCATCAGTTGCTGTTGTCAGGGTACCATCTTTTACTAATAGAATAGCTCCTGCCTAGAGAGGCATCCTGTGGGGAAGGATGGGGGCTCCCCTGGACTCTGAGGTTGACCTACAATGACTACAAAGCTCACAAAAGCCCCTCTTGCTGGCACAAGGCATCTAACTCGGCCCTGACAAGTTTCTAAGACACGAACACTCACATCTTTACCTAGAAAAAAATCTGGCGGCTCCTTGAGAGGTTAAACTAGTTTATGCTCACATCATGGGCTACTGGGTGCAGAAAACACCCTGGTATGATGTTTGGTGCCAACCACAACACAGGCAGCTATGGAAGGGCAGGTACTGGCGTCCACGTATCACCATGGCATGTGTACAATTCTGATCTTACAAAAGATGATACCTGTCTCTCTCTTTGCTCAAGATTTATGTAAGTTCCAGAGAAGAGGCTGAGACCAGGGTCCTGCAGTGGGAGAAACTGAAGACTTGACTGATACTATTTAACTTTAGATGAGATTACTGGACCAATTTTAAGACATTGAGACTAATGGTCCAGACCCTCAGCCACACACACTTAATAGTGAAGTATACATGTATAATGTGAAGGTCATCACACTCTGAACACTAGGAATACTCAGATGTCTTGTCATTGACTATTTTAACGTAGCAATCTCACAGGTATGATCATGTCCATCTGTGACTAAGAGTAAAGTGAGAACATTTACATTTGATCCATGATGCTCCTCAAGTACTTGCAGCCTGGATTCTGCTTTCTCTCAGCCATCCCTGTGAGTGCTTTGTACTGCTGATGCAGGCCACTCTTAGTACCAGAAAAAAAGCCAGAGTCTATTCATACCGTAATTAAGAGCTTCTGGTGCTGTCCATTTAATGGGAATCTGCTTTAAGCCAGAAGATGAATACACTCCTCCGTCTTCTTGCCGAGACATTCCAAAATCACTGATTTTCAGAGTATTATTTTCACCTACCAGGCAGTTTCTTGCAGCCAGGTCCCTAGGTCATAACAAGACACAGACATCCATTAAAACAAGTTGAAGGCCGATTTCACATCAACGACTTCCACATCTGCAGTGCATCGATAATGAGGTTAGGAATGCTTAGGATTTACCAGCCTTCTCATCTATTTTGTCACAGGTAAAGATCACCCAGGAGAACATTTGCATATGGAGCAGGCCACATGCTAGTTTTCTAGGCTCCAGCTAGATTTCCATTTAAATAGAAAAGCTCAGATTCTCTGTTTGAGGGAAGGTCACAAAGGAGAGGCTAAGAGAGCCTGACACTGTTTCTATGTTGACTGGCTTCCCTAGCAGCCCTGCCCCAAGAGCTGCTTGATAATGGACCATTATCTACTGTCCAGAAGTAACTGGGTCGAGTGTGCCGCTGAATGTGCGCAGTGTGGCTGAGAAGTAGTGGCTATGGCTAGAGGCCATCTTTCCAAAGACGGGTGTGTGTGTGGTTAGGGTCAAAGGAAGTGGGCAAACCCATCTTCTACTGCACCTATGACAAAACTGTGTGGTGACATGGGTCTCTCTCCCCCTCACTGTTCTACTCATCATAGTTAAGAGTGAAGTCCCTCCCTAAGTCTAGTGAGGGGGGCGTGCAGCAACCAGATCCATATTTAAAGCAAGTCACAGTATCACCATATGGCAGGATTTATGCTGGAGGTGTGTAAACATGTGTAAAGGGAGGGAATGCTAGGTTAGACAGGTGTGTGGGAGGGCCTCTTTGATAACGGGAGTGTGTCAGGTGTGGTGTCCTAACATCCCTTTCTCCTACTTTAGTAATAGCTGAATGTTTTGAAATGTGGTGTCCCCCGCAGTCAGGAGTGGCTGTGCTTTAAGTGCTGGCCATTGGAACAGCAGCATAAGAACTATCTACGCCTTCTGGGAAATTGCTCTGAAATCAAGGAGATGGACTGTAGCCCTCGCTCCTTCCCTTCTGTTTGCATCAACATGAAGACCTTGCACAAAGAGGAGCCATAGCAACCCCATTAAATACAGGTTACTTTAACTCTAGGGAGCTGACAGACATGTTTTATGCTTGGGTTTGTTATATATGAGACTTCTTATGCTATTATACAATGGTAAACTTTGATTTAGATACCTTGAGTTTGAGAGATCTCAGTGGAGGAGGGAGTAATTAGTTGGTCTATCAATTCTGAAGTCATAAGAGAAATCTAAAAGACAGTATAGCTTTCAGATGACATTTGAAGGTGTGGCATTGGAGAGTGCAGGCATCTGAAGATGAGGCACGGGGAAGCTACCTCCCTGTTAAGTGAGGACAATATTGACCCATCACCTAGTGCGGAGAATACAAGGTCAGATTGTGAGTTGGCACTGGATTTGCCAACATGGACTAGTGTGGGATGTCTTTCTGTATGGTGTGAATCTCCTTCATTAATAAAGGACTGTTTGGGCCTATGGCAGGCATCTTAGAAGGCGGTGGGAAATCTGAGCATAGACAAAGGGAGAAGGGGAGTGGGGTACTGAACTACGACCTTCAGTGTGGTAGCCAAGTTCTTTGCTTTAACTCCACATATTCAGTTATTATCTATGCTCACAGCATACAGAAAGCATCCCACATCACTTCCCCTTTTCTATATAATCAAAAAGGAAGGTTTCAATTTCAACATAGCAAAATTATAGAAAATAGTCTATCATCTACCTTATCCTTGTGAGTCTAAAGTTTTACATTTAATTTACCTTTTATAATAACTAAGGAAAACTACATTTACAACTATCTAATCTTCAACTACATCAAAGACCACAGAAGGATATAATATTATTCAAGCAAACAGGAACTGCAAGCAACTTCCAAAGTCTAGAAATGATATCTGGCTGCCTGGACAGTCACCTAAAGCTCCTTCGTAAAAGGCTGGGGCATCTATTCTGGCACAGTTTGTCAGTCGCTTCTCCCTGTGTCCTGAAGGATGGCTGGCAGTTTTCTCTGCAAAGCAGGAATCTGAAGGACCATCTTAGCTTGTTCTGCCAAAGTTCAGAGGTCACTTTCCTATGGGTCCTGCATGGCTGGTTTACACAGCATACTGTCAAACAGTCAATACAGGAACAGTTTCTTGTCCAGTGGCTAACTCTGCCACAAAGAAAGTAAATTCCATATAGAGTTTCTTCAATGCCTACCATTCTCTTGAAGTAGATGTGTTCTACCAGAAACAGACCTGGCTCACTGTCCAGAAAGGTCTGAGTCCTTAAAATATTTTAAATGCCATATTCTATAGGTCTTTGAAGTGTTTGATGATTACCTATCTAATTGAAATATATCTTTGTATACCTAAAAAATATCCCTAACTAACATGACTATAAGCTTGGTTATCACAGATGACTATTAATCCTACATTTCTTAATTACACATTACAATTTTAAAGGAATTGCATAAACATAATATCTTAGACAAGAGTAGAAATATGTATACAATATAATAAAACTGACTTTAAATTTGTATCATTAAACCAAAATTCATACCAATGTAAAATATCTTGAGATTAAGGGCTGTTTTTGGATTAAAGTAGATTCAATAATCTATTTTTTTAATCATTCTATATCAGACTAGGGCAATGAGAAGTGGTGGTTACAATAAAAGTATGACCACAGTGGACAAGGAGAGGGAAAAAAGAAGCTGAAGCCTCTGTTGAGCACATTTTCTGTACAGAAGGTAGATAGAAGGCCTCCAGCACTAAGGGATGCCCCTCCCCACTGTCCAGTGCAGAAGCTGGTGTATGTGTATTGGATGGAAGGAAAAGTGAGCATCCCAATGAGAAGGCCTTTAAAAGCACAGATGAATCCTATCACATGTATTCTCAATTTAGATTCCTAATGTTCAGACATATGTGATACACAGTAAGTACTCAAAAACACTTCATGAATGGATACTATCTTATATAAATGTTGCAGGCTGAAGGCATGCATTCTGGTCTTTCATTTTAAATTATTTTCTCCTAAGAAAATAGTTGATTTCCTTTTCAACTGGTTCTTGGACATTTGTTTTTGGAACATATACATAAGATTTTTTTGGAAATCTTGAGTCATATTTAAAGGTTGTTTTTTGAAATGTGGTCTCACTTGGCCCTGGCTGGCTTTGAACTCACTTTGATCCTCCTGTCCCAGCAGCATCCCAAGGCCAGTGATTCCAGGCATATACTATCCTGCCAGGTAAGTGTAATTTGTACCTTTCGCAACAGATACAAACACCCACTGGTAATGCTACCTCCCAACAGTGTGTTCAATTAACCTCACAATTACAGAACACAATTATGAGCAGAGAAATAATACTTCCCTTTCTAGTAGGGAACTTGGCTGGTTGTCCCGACAGTCATTCACAAAGAAATGTGAAGCACTTTGCTTTGCTGATTTGTCGGGACTAGTTTTATTCATTGGATCAAGACTCACAATGGAGAACCATGAAGGAAGCCAAGTTAAAAACTGAATCTGACTCACTGCCCAGCTTTCAAATGTGGCAGCTCACCATGCATTCCCAGTGGGAGAGTTTACTGCCAACCTAAGTGACAGTGAATGGCTGGTTTATAATTCACTTCATCTATAGAAAGCTGCTATCCATGTTGTCTTGGGAACTCCAGGTCTTACCCATAATATATCCCAGTACCATCATATGTGTGTGGCCCTGGCATACTTGGCTATGATCTCCTCACCTCAGAAATGTAACGTGACAGGATTAGGTGGGATGATGCTTATAAAGTAGCAGCATACAGTAAACACAGCATTAACTTTCATAAACTACTGCTGATATTTTCCTTGTTTATGGGTTAGTGCCATTGAAACTACCACTGTTACAAAAGACCTTGGAACAACATATGGAAATAATTTCCCAAAGCACATCATATCAGAGTGTGTCACAGTCACAAAGGACAAGAGGCAGCATCTAGAAACATGACTATGTGAGAGACTGCACAAACCACATGCAGAGATCTAATCAATGATGCTTTCACAAGGTTTGGCATTCTCTAGAATTACTTAGAGACTAAAAATATTGAGTCGCTCATTGGCTTTGGAGGTGATGCTTGCGAGTACATCACTCCTCAACACTTCCGGCTGTACTGTGATACAAAGGAGGGTCCAGAGTGGGACCGGCCTTATGCACCAACTAGGTTCACATTTGGCCACATTATATTAGATTTCATGATTCCCCTTCTTTCCCCTCTTCTGGGGATGAGGACGACATTTTTCTAGTACTTTCCTAACAGTCATCAGATATAAATCTGGAGATGGTCTGCTAGGATTTCTGAAAGACTCTAGCTATATTTAATTCAGAAGATCAAATGTTCCATTTTTCCCCTTTAGAGAACAAACAACACAGCATTTTAAATTCTGGATCTGTATAGTCTTCAAAGTCCACATCTTGTAGCTTGGTTCTATCATGGCAGTAAGCCCATAGTGCACATGCCTGCTGACTATAACTAAAGCCTTCAGGTAAGCTACACAAACACACAAATATCTTCAAGATCCATGCATGTGGATTCCAGAGTGTGAGAAGAACTTGGAAAGGCCCCTTCTGCTCCTCAGTTCTTTTGCAGCTACCCCTAAAACAGGCACAGAGAGACACCCCGATGAAAATCCCAGCACAAGCATTGTCTTTCTGCCTAGAGAAACCTGACAAAGTGGTACCTATGGACTGGAGAGGATCACCTGATCCATATGTGAATGTGCATGCCTCAGCTGCAGCCCTGCATTACTGTTTTGTGAGACATCCCCACACTCACTTCAGCTGAGGCTGATGGACCTGGCTGCCATCCTAAGGAGAGCTGTGAACAAATGAACATGTAATGCACGTTTTCTCCTTCTAGGATAAGTATAGTTGTAAAAGCCTGGAGTTGTGTATATTCCTGGATTAATCTAGAATTACAACAACTACATGGTGATGTAAATTGAAACTGCAGAAATTCAAGAAAAGATTTAAAGAAAAACATCAAGATTTAAAGGAGTTTGTTACTGATTTCTTAAAAACACAACTTGCCAAACTCAAAATATGAAAATCTCAATAGTATAAAACCTGCTAATAAAAATCAACTTGGAATCAAAATCTTCCCCAAATTATGCTCCAATGACTCCATTAGTAATTTCTATTTCATAGATGAAATAACATTAGCCTAACTTTGCGTAAATCATCTTAAGGGGTCAGTAAAACCTGAACATAAGATCCAACACCATAAAAAAAATTCCACCTGAACACATAAAGCCATATATTATACATCACAGAATATTTGCAAGCCAAATACAACCCCCAAGCACACACTATCATCCACAATCAAGTAGGGATTATCCTCATAATGCAAGGTTGGTTTAATATTTGAAAGTAATCAAATGTTATTCGGTGAATAGAATCCAGCGAGGAGACTATGATTCTGTCTGTACTGAAGCAGTAGTGGACAAAACTCTACATTCACTTATGACAAAATGCTCAGCAAATAAAACATTAAGAAAGCTAACAAGTGGCTGAACACAAAGAAAACTGACTTGGTAATGTCAGACTTAAGGGCGAGGAACAAACTATTTTCTTCCTGGACAAGTTTACTGATTCTATTGCGAAGCAATGTTTCTTGCAAATAAAGCATTAAAACAAAAGCAGAAAGGGCTAACTTTCAGAAAATAATGAAACCATCTCTATTCATAGATCTATTTTTCTTTAAACATAGAATAGAAAACTCTTCTATGATGGCAGCTTTGAGCAATAAACTAATTTAGCAAGGGTTTCAGATAGAAGGATTCTATGCTAGTGATATAAATGCCACCCACTGCTTTTAACACAAGCATCATGCTGGAGAACAGGTCACCCAAATCTACCGTAAATTTTGCACATGACAGACACAAACTCATGAGGTGTCTCAGGAGGTACAGGTGGCATTGGGGAACCATTTTGTTCCTGTCTATACCAAAGGCTAGACTGACTTTCACCTAAGAGGAGACATCCGAACTGTTGAGAAATATGTCTAAGTGCTTTTCTAACATAGGTAGGTGATGGAGAACCACTTCTGGACCACAAGAGAAATCAGTTGGACAAGTACAACTGCAAACCCTATATTTTCTATTTCTTAGAAAACTACATTTTTGCTGGGAGATGCTGGCATACAGCTTTTATCTCAGAAGGATCTCTGAGTTCGAGGCCAATCAGCTCTACAAAGTGAGCTCCAGGACAGCCATAGCTGCTACACAGAAAAACTGTGTCTTGAAAAAAAACAAAACAAGAAAACCACCTTCTTTAGTGAAGACAGATGCTGAAAAAATATCAGATCAAACACATAATCACTAACTTGTCCCAGAAGGGCAGAGGGATCCATCCTTGCCCTTAGCTGCTGTAGTTAGTCTGCGTGACTCAAAGCTTTATGAGATGGGCTCTGAGTACTCAGAGAAAACTCACTGTCACTGCGAGCTGTCCTCCACCATCTGTGCACTGCACCATGGAAGGAAATACCGACTCTGATTCATGGCTAAACCCTTTAGTGGTCTAGTCCAGATGAAGAGGGGGAAGAGAGAATGTTTATACCCCTTTAGCTCAGATATGCCAGATTTCAAAGGGTAATACCACACAAGTGTCTTAAGCACATGCATTAGAGGTCAGCAGCTATGGGAGGCTACAGTGAGCAGCTCTGTGAAGGCCATCTTCCCAGGTCACTTGAGTACACATGGCAAGGACTGCTATTCCTAAGACACCTGGGCAGAGGTTTACTACCCGCACTCATGTGTCTTCTGAGAGGGCAGGGGGAAACAGAACTTACTTTACTAGGTAACAAAAAACCACGAATATCAGGGGATGATTAACACTGTTTGTTTCCAACACATTGGAATTTAAGATGCTAGCCAGAGAACACTGAAGAAAGTGACAAGGTCATTTCTTTCTGACTGAGCAGCCGTCATAGTAATGGCAGCCATTTATCCAGTGCTTTGTAACCTGTCAGGTATCTCTGTCAACACTCAACTTCATGGACACTATTCTACATGTTAAATTCATTTTCAGACCTTCTCCCCAAAGCAATGATTTACTGTTAGGACTTCTAGACTAGGAATTTAGATAGTGGCCATCTCAGCCAGGGTTTTCTTTAATCAGCTGTTTGAGCTTATCTGTTACATATTATTTCCCTGGACTTCGGAGATGAAAGCACCATTCTTTCCTGAGCACGAAGACTGCTACATATTATAACATAATTTTGTAATTCTTTTGCACAATATCTATGCAGGAATGAGAGCCATATATTTTATGATGAATGACAGAACAAAACATGGTGAAAAGGCACTAAAAATTCAACAATATTTTATAATTGACAACAGGAAAACAGAGCCCCATTAAGCTGTGTGTAAGACACACTATCTCAGATGCTGCTTCATGTACTCATGGAAGACATGTAATAACTGGAGGCATCCAGGGCTGATAGTTTATTAGCTAAAACCAGGTTAAAAACAACACCCTCCTGTCACATGGATGGAAATCACTTCTACACAGTAATAGCAGAAGGAAATAAGGAACAAGTTTCCAGGTCGCCAGGGCAATGAGCATCACAATCTAGTGACTGCTAGTCACTCTGGGGAGGCTGAGTTACAAGAATGTCAGTCCACAAGGCAAATGGCCCTGCTCACCCAGGAGTCAAACTGTCAGAAAGCAAGCATCCTATGCTGTAACTGGGATCTGGGATCAAGGAAACAGCCTATAACACTAACAGCAAATGCCTGCTATGTATTGGAGATTGGCCCGTGACTCCTAATTTGAAACAGATAAAGAAACTGAGGACCTGAGATGACAACATTTCTCTGAGATCACATAACCCACAGGTTAAGGGGCTGAGTATGGACTCTCCTGTGTTCCAAAACTCACTCTTCTGGCTTCCCACAGTCCTATATGTTCATCTGCCTTCCTGTCCTCCATTAAGACTCCTCCAGTCTCCCCTTGGGCACTGGAGCAGCCTGCTGGCAGGTGCCCCCATTCCACTGAACCCCGCTTAGCGCTTAGCTCTTCCCTTCTAGTCCACCTTCATTTCTTTGCTACCAGAGACCGCAGCAGACACACCCACCACGCTGGGACTCAGGAGGTGATGGTCACTATCCTTCCTGTCCATTAAGTCCTGTAGCAGTCTGTTTGAGGGACCTCCTCCTTCCACTGGAGCCTCCATTTCTTGGTGTAGCCCCGAGCTCCCCTGCATCCTTCATCCCCTTTCCAGAGGGATGTTTCTTTGTCCCACTGCAGCCTCTGTTCCTAGGGACTCTGCTTCTGGGTGCTAAACCAATCCCCTAGTATTCCCCAGACCCTCTCAGCCTTTCCTTCATGACCCCCTCTATTCTTTTTTTTGTCCCCTGCCTACCTGGCCTGCAACAATACCCCCTGCCAGGAATTTTACAACCATACTTGCATAGGATCCAGAGGAGAATAACCACCGAGCAATGGAACATTCATCCAACACCGACAAGAACAGATGCCTAGACCATAGGGCCAAACACAAACATAACAGTCAAAACACCATGATCCCACCACTACCGTGAGCCCTGGAAGTGCTAGAGAGGAAGCCTAAGACAAGGACTTCAAATAACAATTATGAGCATGTTGAAGGACCTTAAAGAGGCTATGAATAAACCACTTAAGATCATGAAAACACAAAGAAATAGTTCAACGAAATAATGACAACAGTTTAAGAGGCTAAAATAGAAATGAGATTGTAGTGGAGAACAGGTGCTATATATCATCTTGACCTAGAGGTGTGGCCTCTTGTCCAGCATAGAACTGGGATTAACCTTTGAGCACGAGTGTTAGGGGCGTACCACACACAGCTGTCCCCGGGAAGTTTAAGATTGGGGTATACCGACACAACTGCTCCTTCTCTCTCGTGCTCTTGGATAGAGGACCTGACCACTCCATCCTTTCCAGGAACTGTAGGAGTGCTAAATCCCTCCTGGATCAGTGAATGCTCCCCTCTGAACTTCTTAATAAATATTAATCCTTCTTTATCAGCTGCCAGTGATTATTACTTATGATAATATGAAATCACCACAGAAAATCAAAACTAGAAATAAGAAATTTAGAAAGTCAAACAAAACCTTTAGAGGTTAGCCCACCCAAGAGCAAAAGACATGGAAGAAAGCTTCAGTGTTGGAAACAAGCAGAAGAATTAGATATCTCAGTCATATAAAACATAAAATCTAAAAAACGTCAGGCATAGAACATTCAAGAAATCTGGGAGACAGTATGAAAAAAACAAATCTATGAATAACGGGAATATAGGAATTAGAAGAAACCCAGTCAAAATCACATAAAACAGTTTTAACAAAATCATAGAGAAAGTTTCCCCAACCTAAAGTACAAGATGCTTCTCAAGGTCCAAGAAGCATAGAAAACACCAAATAGACAAGAACAAAAAAGAAATTCCTTACGATACATAATAATCAAAACACTGGGTGTATAGGACAAAGAAAGAATATTAAAGGCTACAAGGGAAAAAGACCAAGAAACACAAAAAGGCAGACCCATTAGAATAATCCGACTCTTCAGTGGAGACTCCGGAACCCAAAAGGGCCCAGAGAGATCTATCAACTGTGAGAGAACACAGACATCAGTCCAAACTACTAGACCCAACAAAACCTTCCATGATTAAATCAAATCTAAGCAATTTTATCCTTTGGTTGGTCTCTCACAGCAACTTTATAAAGTGCTGAAAAGGCTCAGGATGGACAAAGTGATTTTATGTTGCTTAAAGGATTCCCAAGAATTAGGAGAACTAATGACACCCCAACCACAAGATAAAAGAGCTGAATTCATGGTAGTATTCACAGATGCACGACTATGGCGGCTGACTACACAGCCACCACAGTGGCCAGGCAGACTGGGGAATAACTCCCTATGTGGGAACTCAGTAAGAATATGAAATACCAAATCATTTTGGAACTATCAGCTGGCATTAGGTTATTATTTAAAGGTGATGACATTTTAAGCAAAGCAATCAAATATATTTGCAAGGAGACTTCTATTCTTGTGACCTTATTTTGGGAATATGTGTTCACAAGTCTGACATTATAAATGCACAACACAAGACAACCTGTAACAGACTATGAAGCTAGATGCTTAGATGGTGAAAGGAAAAAGAAATCATCTCTTGGTATGTAATTTTGGAATTCAAGATGGAAACGATGGTTCGTTTCTAAAGTCTGCAGGCTCCAAGAGTTCTTGAATTCCCTGGTTTACTTAATAAACACTAGAGCCAAAATATACATGCTTCCTATTGACTTAGTACTGTTTCCATTAACCTTACAGTCACAGACTTTAATCTCTAACTACGCAAACCAAATTAAATGTGTGTGTGGACACCTCAGTAGATTATCTCCTCACTCTTGTACCAGGTCCTTTGACACACACTGCACACAAAGATAACCTAATTCTTTCTTTCAAGGAGTTTGCTTCTGTACGAGAAAGCATCATGATTGCATACCTCGCAACCCTGGAAGTTGCATGTTGATAGGTAGACCCTTTAAGAAAGGTGCAGCATGGGAACTATGGCCAAAGTAATTTGTAAAGCAAGTGACAAGAGCTGTATCTCAAGGTTCTGGAGTAGAGACTCCAAGGGACCTTGTGTCCTTCACTCTTGTCTTCCTGAACTCACAGACACTACACAATGAATTCTGGGGGGAAGAAGGCTCTGCATGCGTGCGTGCCTGTGTGTGATCCCTAACTTCTAGCCAGCATAAAAACTGCAGTCAGTTGAAGAAGCCTTTAGTATACTCTCCAGTCCAGTGGAGTCACATTGACCTTGGAGGACAACAGGAAAAGTACTAAGCTAGGCCTAGCTAAGTTGTTGACCATAGTTGAAAGAATACTAAGCAATGAAAAGTCGCTGTGGTGAACTGCTGTGTTTGGGGTGACAGGTCACAGAGTAATAAAGAATGAGAACACCTACTAATTAATAGCCCCAAGAACTACAGCTCAGCAGTAACAGGCAGAGTTGGCAGCCAGAGAAACACCACTCAGGAGGGGCCTCACTAACAGCAGGGGACTCGGACACTTTTTAACAGTGCCATACTTGTTTTCTTCTCGTTTCATTATGGGGTACAAACCCAAAGTGGCTCTCTTAAGGCTTTCTTTGCACTAAAATCTGCCAGCTAAGCTACTTAAGCCTAACTTTTTCTGGACATACTGGCTGGAGCAGCTCTGCCCCAGAAAATGATACTCTGACTGTGTTCCTCTCTGCCTCACAATCCAGCACCACTTAAAGCATGACATAAAGAAAAAAGAGAATATGGGAAGTGTTTATATTGAACATAGTGAAGCTACTTAATTTAGAAGTAAATACCTTAGAGGGAATTCTGGAGAATTCTGCCATCAGATTAAAATGTATCACAATCCAGGACATAAAACAACCTAAGTAACTCATAAATGTTAACTAGTGTGTGCATAGTTGGTATCAAAAACCAGGAAAACAATTTATAATAATTTCATAAAGTGATTTACAGTTTTCAAGGGCCTGGGACTGAGAAATAATTTGAGTCCATTCCTTCAGAAACTCTCATTTATTTGCTAGGCAATGCAGGGAACACAAATAGATGTTCACATTATTTGTTAGTGAATTGGCAAATGAAGCACAATTAAGTATTATACAAAAGGAGAGTTACTTATTCCAGGACGTGTTCCTTGTAATGTAAAGATGAAATCTGAAAAGGGCAAGAGGAGAGAAGCAGGGGCGGACAAGTAGATAGGGTGGCCCTGCCCACACCATTTGTTGAAAATAGTCCCGTGCTAGATGACTTCAGTAGCAGGGATGTGGAGTGGTTACGGATTATGATGAACAGGTCAAGGTAATGAACCCTACTCACACAGAAGAGACAAAATTAGTACAGATTGGGCTAAAATTCCTTCCAGACAGCAGAATCTGAGGAAACAAAATAAAAGTACTCTTCTATATTTTTAAAATGTAAAATGGACTATAAAAACATGCTAATGAATCTGAGTATAGATGCAGCAAACACATGTGCATGAAGGGAGGGAGGGAAGCAGAGCTTCCGCAGCGGGGAGGAGGCAGGCACAGGCCAGGGAACTGATCTGTGGGCGACGGCACACGGGCACACAGATGGAGACAGTCTCAGGAGCAAGGAGGGCAGTGCCAGGCCTGACAGAGTTGAACATGAGGAGGACATGGAGGCCATGTATATGATAAAATCACTAATGGAGGAGAGGACCATCAATGAGAGTAACTATAGAACCACCCTCTCCCATGTGTCATTCTGAGTAGACCTTCAAGGGCCTTCTGGGAAGAGGCCCTGGGAGCAAATGTGTCTTTAAGAATGAATGGGAGCATTCGTCCAGCCTTTTCAGCTATAATGTCAAAATCAAGTATCTTTTTAAGGCTAACTTGTTTTAAGTTAATGCAGTGTAGATACACTGGCTGACTAGTAATACAGGGACAAGCGAAACCATTGTTAAGTGGATAAGGCTTTATGTGGATAAGGCTCTGGCTTTATTACAGAGTGAGTCTATAACCCATTCTGTTAGCTATACATACAAATATTAGCAAATTACCACAAAATTATTGTCTAGTCTAAGCCATATTTATGAAAGGATGTAAGAAAAGAAATACTAAGTATAGTTAATGTTTAAAAATAATTCATTGGTTAAAATAAAATTTAATTATATGCATCAAACTTTATTCTTATGATAAGATAGTGCTTATTTTTATTCCAACATCTCTCTAAAAATCATCTTCCAAAATATCAACAAAGACTTTCACCTATGGCAACTAGTGATAACTCAGGAAGAAGAATAATGCTTTGTTTTTCATGAAAATGAGGCTTGCTAAGGTACTGTGACCCCAAACTCAAAAGAATCACACTTGCTAAAAAGTGAAAAGTAAGAATTAGGTGTATAAATGCCCACAGTGCTGAGTATTGGCTGATAAATGTGAGAAATTAACTTCTGTGGTTTGTAAACCACCCTAATATGTGTGTGTTCTTTGTTTCTGGCAGCCCAAACTAAGTGAGTGATTAAGAAAAACAAGACAATTCTGAAAAAAAAAAAAAAAAGACTCAAAAGAAAGCAAGAAGACATGAAAAGGGGGGCAGGGCATATAGGGAAGGGTTAAAAAATGCTGGGTATAGTTCAGAGTGGGGTGACATGTCAAAGAATAAATTTAATAAAGGCATTAAAAACTATGCTTCCGGCCTGGAGGGATGGCTCAGAGGTTAAGAGTACCGGCTGCTCTTCCGGAAGTCCTGAGCAACGATATGGTGGCTCACAACCATCTGTAATGAGATCTGGTGCCCTCTTCTGGGTGCAGACAGAGAACACTGTATATATAATAAATAAGTCTTTTTTTTTTTTTTTTTTTAAAACCCAACTATGGTTCCAGGCTATATATATAGCAGATGAGGGCACAGTTCTCCCCTGTAGAAACAGACCCAGCAAGAATCCCCGGGGGTTGTAATATGCAGAAGACGATGGCATCAGTTATAACAGGGAAGCACAGGCTCCTGCCCTTAGTGGCTTACCTGTTCAAGGGAAAACAAACAAGCAAAAAGCAAACCAGGCTTGTGGAGAAGATAACATGAGCCCACAGAGGGACCAGGAGACAGCACGAGAGGGGGACAAACCAGGCTTGTGGAGAAGATAACATGAGCCCACAGAGGGACCAGGAGACAGCACGAGAGGGGGACAAACCAGG
>PVIH01012651.1:0-62463 GCA_004025045.1 Sigmodon hispidus | reverse complement strand
TGCCTGCATCTCACACCTGACATTGGTAAGCTCCACTGGTGACTGCCTGCATCTCACACCTGACATTGGTAAGCTCCACTGGTGATTGCCTGCATCTCACACCTGACACTGGCAAGCCCATCAGTGACTGCCTGCATCTCACACCTGACACTGGCAAGCCCATCAGTGACTGCCTGCATCTCACACCTGACACTGGCAAGCCCATTGGTGACTGCCTGCATCTCACACCTGACAATGGCAAGTACCATCGGTGACTGCCTGCACCTTCAGGCTAGTTCTGGAAGCTACTCTGGTCAAGTTTTGTGCCACATGAGACCATAAGTTTCCATCTATTAAACTGTCTACTTTTGTTCTGCATATCTGAAAGCTGACTCACTCAAGTGAAAGTTCACTTCCAATGAGTGTCACATTCTGGAATTCTGGAATTGTGTTCACAGCACTGGTACCCCCTGGCACACGTATGTTCTGCTCTGCCTCACTCATGCCTATGCAGGCCTCCAACTCCCCACCCTGTCTCCACTGAGAAATCAGATAGAAAGAAAAGTGCAGCTGGATAAACAATGAAAGGAAAGCAGATGGAAGGGAATGAGAGAGATGCCAGTGCAGTGTTAGGAAAAACTAGCAGGCAGAAGCCACCGTGCAGTGGGGCTCCCGGGGAATGCTGCAGAATAGGGATGAGGGCATTTCCACAGCCCTCTGTCTGGGCACACCTCCAGGACAACAGAGCTGCTGAGGAGGAGGAGGAAAGATGAGGCTGGGCGTCCACACAGAGTGAAGGAAAATGTAAGTTCAAGTCTGCAGAACTCAGTGAGGAGACACTGGACCTGAAGGCGCTGAGAAGTGCAGCCTCACCCCTGGAAGTGGATGACTCCTCACTCCCCATCCTGCTGTGAACCACAGGGAGCCCAGGGGACAGGATGATCATAGCAAAAGCTCACAGGTAAAGTCTCTTTCTAGGAGGGCTCAATCTTTATGCTAAGCCAAGTAAGCTGAACTAATGTCCTTTGTCTTCTTCCATACACAGGATCTAGATTTCTACATCTGTAGAATGTAGACTGAGGCTGAATGCAGACTGGGTCCTGAATGTATACTGGGTCCTGAATGGAGACTGAGGCTGAATGGAGACTGGGTCCTGAATGCAGACTGGGTTCTGAATGCAGACAGGGTTCTGAATGCAGACTGGGTCCTGAATGGAGACTGAGGCTGAATGGAGACTGGGTCCTGAATGCAGACTGAGGCTGAATGCAGACTGGGTCCTGAATGCAGACTGGGTCCTGAATGGAGACTGGGTTCTGAATGGAGACTGAGGCTGAATGCAGACAGGGTTCTGAATGCAGACTGGGTTCTGAATGGAGACTGGGTCCTGAATGGAGACTAGGCCCTGAATGGAGGCTGAGGCTGAATGGAGACTGGGTTCTGAATGGAGACTGGGTCCTGAATGGAGACTGGGTTCTGAATGGAGACTGAGGCTGAATGCAGACTGGGTTCTGAATGGAGACTGGGTTCTGAATGCAGACAGGGTTCTGAATGCAGACTGGGTCCTGAATGGAGACTGAGGCTGAGAGGAACTAGGAAGTGAGGGAGACAGGGCAGCTAAGATGGTAAGAAATAAGAGCAAAGTTTAAGGAAACTGTCGCAGTGAAATCCTTTACATGGTACACCAACTTTAAAAAAAAAAAAAAGAATGGCCATAACAGACACAACTTCCTGACTCATTCTATGGGTAGCTGTGCACTTATGTATAAAAATGGGGTTTTGTTTAATTACTTTCTTTATCAAACACTTAGCACTCACTATGGAGCAAACACTATTGCACAAATTCTATTTGGTATTACAATAAATTCTAACCTGGAGCCAGATATTGGGGCAAAGCTGGAATATCAGGGAAACAAACCACAGCCACTTCTCACCTGCCAGCCCCTCAGGGCTGTCTCCACTAAATCTTCCAATTTCAAACCTCTCTTCGGCCCACCAAGAAAGTCTCTGGGAAAGCTGAAAAACCTCCTTTCTCTGCCCAGCTACCTTAACTTTGTCTTTCAATATTCCTAGAGCTCGGATTAAAGGTGTGGCTCTGCCCTTCAGGGCTTGGCTCTGAGACTGATTCTCCTCTGATATTCCAGACTAACTGTATTAAATATGTATCACCACAACAGCTTCTCACTATTTGAGAAGCTTAGTAAGTGCTCTGACACACCTTTAGACAACAAAAACAGTCTTGTAACATACTGAAACTCTAACAGCATTATCTTCCTAGGAAAGTCTGTAAGCACCTCAGAAGAAGAAAAAGTCCCATTTTAAGGTTAACATGGCCAAGAAGGAATCTCTAGAAACCTTGGATGGCAGAAGAAGGTGACAATTCCCAGATCTGGGGACATTTCATAACCTCTTTGCCCTATTAGCTGATGTGAACAGGTGTTATCCTGAGGTATGTCCTCAGTTCCGATCAACAGGCCTCTGGCCCTGGCTGGAGGCTGTCTCAGGCTGAGAGGAGGGAGAGAGGCTGACCTATGCAGTAAGAGCTGGAAAGGAGACGTCAACAGCAGGACACCATGACAGGTGCCTAATCCACCAGGGCCAACAGCAGTTCCTGAAGGCTAGTGTGACTCCACATACAAGCAGGGCTGCTCACTCAGACACAGTTCTGATTCTACATTCCTGACCCTCCTCAGACTCATTCTATGTAGCCGAACAAACACCACCCCCTACCCAGACTATCTCAAGAGCCAACTGTGGTCAGTCCAAAGAGACATGCTCTCTTCCTTGAGGGACATGAATACTGCAGCAGCTTACCTTCACAGGGAGAGAAGGGGAAGCATGAAGGACGGTCTCCACTTAATGGATGTTCACTTTATGAGACAGGCCACTGGCGAAAAAGGTTGGCCTGGAGCTAATTATTGCAGCCCAGACTGGCCTCAAACTCATGCCAATCCTCTGCATTAGTTTCCTGAATCCTAGTATTACAAGATGAGCTAACATCTTTACCTAGTTTGAACTTTTAAAAAAATTATCAACAAAATATTTTTAAGTTTTGCACAGATACCTTTGCACACTACTGAATACGCTGCCTCCTCCCAACAGGTACAAAGCCTGACAGGCTTCGATTATGAGGCTCTAATACAAAGAATTTCAGACACTAGCCACCAGAACAGGGAACAACATCTAAAGTTAGTACAGGGAAGATTTTCTAAAATTGTCCCACTTATATCTACATTATATTCTTAAGAGTTATGACTTCATTCTAATCGTGTCTGCTTAAACATTTATCCTCCCATAGAGCACAATTTTCTGTCTACAGGACCTGACAGAATCTAGTGAGTTTTTACTTTACTCATGGGCCTGGAATTAATAATGAGGATGACAGAAACTTTGTCATTCTAGAGTAAGTTGGAACAATGGGCTTAAACAGAAGAACACAGATTCACATTTCTACAAACCTTGTTTGCTCTTCAAAGTCTCTTATTTACTTCTTTTGTTTATTTGTTTATTGTGCATGTGGAGGTCAGAAAACAACTTGCAGGAATTGGTTGCTTCCTTCCAATATGTGGGTTCTGGAGCCTGAACTCAGGTTGGCAGCCTTGGCAGCAAGCACCACTGAGCCCTCTCACCAGCCCCATAAGCCACATTATGTCACAGAAGCAAGTGTACCCTGGCTAGCACGAGCATATAGTACTCAGTACCCCCCCCACACACACACATACCTTGACCACCTTTGTTAGACAGGATGTGGGAGAATATTGCTTAACCAAACACAATACAATAATCAGATTTCAGCTGAAGAGACTGCAAACATAAAGCTTCCATTCTTCCCCTGAGTGTACAGTGCCAACCCTCAGGAGACCTCTTCTGTTTTTTTGTTTTGTTTCTAATGTTTATTTTTATTTTATGTGAATTGTTGTTTTGCCTGCATGTATAACTGTGTAAGGGTGCCAGATCTTGGAATTACATACAGTTGTTAGCTGCCATGTGGATGCTGGGAATCGAACTCAGGACCTCCACAAGAACAGTCAGTGCTCTTAAGCGCTGAGCCATCTCTGCAGCCCAATCTCTTCTGTTTTGACTTAGCTTCCTGGGAACAATCCCAGATCACTCAAACAGGTGGTTGACTTTACTATGACAAGTTTATGAAAATGTGTTCTCAAGTAGACTGCATGAAAAGAAAGAAAACTTGTTATTTTCAACTTCAAATCTGTCTTTTAGCCAAATTTAATTGGAGTGCCATAGAGCAGGGAACCAAATTCTGTCTTCTGTCTCTTCTTTTACTCATTATTCCCAGGCTCTAATTCTTAAAACAGCCTCATGCATCCCATGACATTATCAAAAGTCCCCTCATCCCTGCACTGAGACACATGCACAGATGAGCTTTATAAATCAATGGGTCAAATCTTGATTCCACAAACACCAGAGGCAGCTCAATCTTCACGTGTAGTAGGATTTTCTTTAATTCACCTTGATATTCTGAAATGGGACTTTTATGAAAGAAAGACCCTTTTTTGTTGTCATTATATCTACAATGTATTTCTGACATCCTCTTGCTTTCAAGGAAAGCAGGTATTGCAGAAGTTGAAATGACTGCTGATATAGCGGTGCAGGCCGCCATTCCTTCCCTTTCTTAGCGCAGAGGACACTGGGGGCTTCTCTTACCCTTCGCCAGCTTCTGAGCTCCCCTTTAAATGTATTGACAAAAACTGAGAGCAGCAGTATTTACCCAGAATCCAGAATCTTCTAATAATGGTTCTAGGAAGCAAGAGACTTCTGGGTTTACAAAGGAAGAAAATGAGGTTTGGTGGGAACTAGGTTGTCAGGAAGCAGTATGGAGTTTTGAGATTTTATTTGGTTTGGTTTGGTTTTCAGCACAGTGTTCTTCATCTTCTGGGAGGTCTCTGGGGGAATTATGTGAGCCTTTTTATCTTTTCTCTATTTGTATCTTTGACTATTTGCTGTTAGACTCAGATCCATGTTATCTGCATGAATTAAACTGCTAGTTGACAGCAGAGATAAACCAAGTGCATTTTTCTATCTTTAATTATTAAGTTGAACAGTTTAATAATGCAATTCTCCGACCGAAAAATAGATTGTGTTCCAAAGTTCATAAATGCATGGTTGGCTGAAATCAAAATGTATTTCTCCAGGTTGAGAATGGCAATAAATGGCAGCAGGCAAGCCCTGAACCCAGGCTTTACGCCTACAGACCTAACTCTCAGGCCTCTGAGCACACTCAGGACACAGGAAAGGCAGCAGACTCCATCTCTGAGGCTCGCTGAAACACTGTCACCTAAACAGCTGGGGCTAAGACATCCTCAGCTTTACAATATCAGCATCTGAGGGACTGGAGGGAGTTCAAGGCCAACCCAGGTTAAATTACAAGAATCAAACACTTTTGCAGTATGCAAGCGATGTCCAAGCGATGTCTGGCTCCAAGGAACAGGACAGAGGACATGTCATCATCTTTAAGAACATGCCTACACTCTCTGGCCTCCCCACCCTCCACTTGATGGCATCCCTCCTGCTCATCCTCCCCCAGAGCAATTCTGTTAATGGGTTACACATATGCACAGTTCATTCGGAAATTGCTGGGAACTGCTGGGGTCCTACATGCCTGGAGCTCCTAACAGGGTCCTACCACCTTCAAGAGCATCACACTATAGGCTATGACATCATATAATTTTGTCTCACTTCTGTGTCCTAAATACAAATTCTTTTCTGACCTCCATCTAAGCTGCTCTTTTCTCTGAGTCATTTGTCTTAAATGAACAAATACATAATAAAAATAAAACCAGCAATAAGAGAATCACTGTACTTTTTTATTCTCACCTCGAAGAACCAAATAAAGACTAATGGTAAAGTATATGTGATTATAGGGAGGGACTTGATCACATCCTGGGAGTCTGGAGTTTCAAATCAAGATGGGAACAGGATCAGCGATAACCATGCCTGAGTGTGTGGTGTTGGCAAGAACATGAAAAGAGAAATGAACTTCAAAAATAACTACAGCGAAAAATATACTTAATAACCTTTCAATTTAGAAAATGTCAACTGTACTGGAAGTACCTGAAAGCGGTTTTAAAGATTTTTATTTTATGGCTTGGAGAGGCATTATAATATTGAATACTGCCGGGCAGGGATGCAGAGCATTCTCCAGTCAGTCTTCTGATGTACAGGCTGAGAAAAAGCCTCAGCAGATGATGGATGTAATGGTAGGATCATTGCAAAAGCCAAAGTAACTTACATGCTTTTTTCTTTTTATTAAAAAATAAACAGGCATGTTTTAATTATTCACTAGGATGCTAATATCAAACCAGTGTGATGACAGTGAACATTCCACCAACGGCTTTCGCTCCTTCACTGAGACATGATCTACATTTCCTCCTCTTCCACTGACGATTTGGAGCCTCCTCAGCCGTCCCTGCCCAATTTAGCAGCTTCCAAGCCTAGGAAACTTCCTTTCCGATGCCCTAGTTAGTGTCATAAAAATCAAATGAGTACACAAGTCACTGCTGGGCCACCAGTGAGCAAACATCAGCCTGAGAACTGAAGGGAAATCGTGGTCCACCTTTCCCTCCTCCATCAGCAGAGCACTGGTACCAGATCCTCGTCTGGAATTCCATGCTGGACCTGGCTTGTGTGTTCTAAATAGAAAAATGGCCTCCTATTTACCCTCATGGCTTTTGCTAGATTTGAAAAACAAAAGCCAAAAACCTATTATTGTTTTTCTTGTAACATCCACACAGAAAAGTAAAAGGATGGCCAAGCCTCGTGGAGGGTCTTTCACAGGGAAGCAGAGGCCCTGGTTCTTGGGTTCTTGGATTGCAAACAAGCTGGCTTCTCCCAAATTCCATGTCCCAACAAAACCACAACTCTGTTGTCGTGCCTCTCCTCCCCACCCAGCATGTGGCCATTCTCAATTACTACTACTTCAGTTTCCAACACATCTGTGATCATTAGCTTTCAACTGTCAACTTGACATTCCCACCTGGGAAGGGTTAAGCAAGGAATTGTCTAGAATAGGTTGGCCTGTGTGAATGTCCAGGGGTGGGAGTCTGTCTTGATTTTAAATGATGTGAGAAGACTCAGTTCCCCACCCTCCCTGTTGTGTCCCCATTCCCATCCCTGCACCATTCCTAGGCAGGTGATTACACATGGGATTGCATACATTTATTTCATTCTAATCTTCTTAAAAAAAAAAATGTAGGGGGCTGGAGAGATGGCTCAGAGGTTAAGAGCACTGGCTCTTCTTCCAGAGGTCCTGAGTTCAATTCCCAGCAACCTCATGGTGGCTCACAACCATCTATAATGACATCTGATACTTTCTTCTGTACACTGTATACATAATAAATAAATCTTTTTTAAAAAAAAAAAATCTATCTATTTATTAGGTATAGAGTGTTCTGCCTGCATGCCAGAAGAGGGCACCAGATCTCATTACAGATGATTGTGAGATGATGGCCAGTGCTCTTAATCTCTGAGCCATCACTCCAGCCTCATTCCAGCCCCCTCATTTTACTCTTCACTGTAGTGGATTACAACCTGGAATTGTAAACTGGATAAACTTTCTCCCCTCAGCTGTTTATTGTAAGGGCATTTTATCTCAACAGAATGCAACAGAACAATGCCCTACAGTCACCTCTGCTCCGTGGGACCTTCTTGGTGCCATCTCCTGGCCAGCCACACTCTCTCTCTTTCCCATACAAACTGGAGCAACTCTGGCTCTGGGACATGCAGCCTCTGTACATGGCCACAACACAGACCTCATGATTTTCTCTGGCTCTGGGACATGCAGCCTCTGTACACGGCTACAATACAGATCTCATGACTTTCAACCTGAAAGGCTTTCCTTCACATCTGTCCCCCTAAAACCCTCACAAGCAACACCAGCTTTCTGAGTTCTTTTGACTTCCTCAAAATAGTTTAGCTGGAAGAAGTGCATGGAAACAATGTCTTCATGGCCTTCTTATTCCCACTGAGCAAATCAAGTGCTCTACTTTAGCACACACACAAAACTAAGAGATGGGGCATTTCTTCCCATGCCAGTTGCCATGTTACTTATTTCTCCACCCACATTCTCTATTATAAACCTTCTTTCAGTCCTAGAGTAGCATCCAGCAAACATGGTATCTTTACTGGATGTTTTCTGGGTAGGTCTACAAAGGGAAGGAGGAGCATTCCTAGGTGTTTCGAAGGCAGAAGGGTACTGCCTTAGTTAGGGTTCTTTCGCTGTGAAGAGACACCATGACCACAGCAAACATTTAATTGTAGTGGCTTACAGTTTCAGAAGTTTAGTCCATTATCATCATGGTGGGACATGGTGGCATGCAGGCAGATGTGGTACTGGAGAAGTAGCCAAGAAGACTACATTTTTCAGGCAACAGGAAGTGGACTGTGTCACTAAGTGCGGCTTGAGTATGTATGAGACCTCAAATCCCACCCCTTCAACCAGTGACACACTTCCTCCTACGAGCCCACACCTCCTAATAGTGCCTCTCCCTTAGGGGGGGGTCATTGTTTTCCGACCACCACGCATGTCCCTCCTTCTCCACCTTCACTCTGAACTTTACAGGATCGATCCCTCACTCCCTTTCACTTCTCAGCACAGCTCAGAACCCTATACAAACTCCACACCAACAGGTAGAAGATGTTAAACATCAATCTGATTTTACTGAAGATCAACACATGATTTTGAAAACCTAAAAATTCAAAATCATGGCATTAACAAATAACAATGAAACAAAACCCAGCATTGCCTGTGTTGTTTGGAGTCTGTATTGTTCTACAGAATGGCTGATGCAGGCCTAGCCTTTGGACTGGCCTAGGAAACAGTTGAGCCCACAGGATCATATCTCTCAAGGAACACAGGTTCAGCCTGCCAAGCAACACCTTTCAGAACAACTGATTTGTTCTGTGCTAACTACCAAGGGAGGGTCCTGCCCAACCCTGAGACCTTCTCTAGCCAACTCCTGAACTGCAGGACTGGGAAGAAAGGCTCTGGTCCTGTCTTCTTTGGCTTCTAGGTTAAAGGTTCAAGGGCATGTCTACTCAATAGCAGCACCCAGGGCCATTTTATAAATACTGCTGAGGAAGCACTGATCAAAGCACCCACCTCCATTGCTACCCAGGACCCGGTGAAATCAGAATCTGCATTTAATTTGTCAACAGTTTAATTACGGAAGCCCTTCAGGAAACCCTCATATAAAGTCCTACCAAAAAATCTTGGTCTAGACTATGCCCCTTCAGTGGTTGAGCTCCTATAAGGGTTTGTACATTTTAGTTCATCGAGAGTTGGGTCATTTTGTATTTCAGGTTTTCTCTCAGTAGAATGAAAGATAAGAGGTTAACAAACTCTTTAAAATACAAACAAAAACATTCTGGCAAAAATTTTTCCATTTTAAAGATTTATTTTTATTTGACATGCATGGATAGATATATTTCTATGAACTGTGAACCTTCCTGGTAGCCTTGGAGGTCAGGAAGCAGCATCAGATCCCTGGGAACTGTAATTACTGATGGTTGTAAACTGCCATGTGGGTGCTGGGAACAAAACAAGTGTCCTCTGCAAGGGCAATGCTTCTAACAGCTGAGCCATCCCATTCCTCTGCTCCTATTTTACATACATGGTTTATGCCCCTAACAGCTTCCAAAGCATTTCAATCTAAATTATCTATTTACTTATTGAATTTTGGCTAGGGATTGAACTCAGAGCCTTGTACATGACAAGTACTCCAACCAGAGAACAACAGCCCTAAGCCCCACAGTTAACTCACACACATTCGTTTAGTCTCTTTGACTGGCAAACCTTGGGGAAACTGATCTTTTCAGTGACTTACACACAAAAGTGTTGCCGGCAATTCCGACTTCAAGACCATCTTTTCCATTTGCCTAACTATCTCCGGGGAAGACAAAAGTTACATATGAAATCACTGAAGTTTATGGACTTTTTAAAAGCCATGTTAAAATTTAAAAAGAAAAGGAGTTCCATTCTGTACTTCCCTCTGTCTGCTCTGCAGTTTCAGTCAATTTAACAATGCCCTTTTTGTGCATACTCCCATTAGGGTCAGGCCACAGAAGGACACTGATGATTTCTAGAATGCCCCCTCGCTACCTAAGTCCTTTTATTGAATAGCTGGCTGAGCAATTTAATACAGAGGGGCCCTTTTTTCTTTCTCTTAGAAATGGCAATATAACCTATGGCTTGCGTCAGCCAGTTTTTCCTTCACTAACACATCTTTCCTCATTTAAAAACAACACATCTTTTTTCATTTATTTGTTCTTATGAAGTAAACCTAGAAATTCTTTAAAAATTTTAAAAATCAAATAAAGAAATATTCATCCATGAAGAAGAAAGGAGAACACAGGAGAATCTCTGGCTCCACTTTATAATATTACAGTATGTGATGCAGTCTGGTGTCAGTATTTATTTCCAGTCATTTAGTTTATGATCGAGAATAACTTTTGATTACTGATGCTCGTAGTATTTCTCACTCTGTCTTGGACTGTTTGAAGATCTGTATTTTTATTACAAAGTCCAATAAAAATAAAGTGAAAAACCCACAGGTCCCAAAACTGATTCCTGGCTTGGGCTGTATGTCACTCCTTTCCAATCTGGAAGGTATTTCCTACGCCCGTAAGTCTCTGTCGCTTGCTCATAAGCAAATTTATCTCCTAATGCCTCATTCTTTATTTTAGCCATTAATCTCACATTGAGAATCTTACCAAATGCTTTTTGCAGATAAAAATATTTAATGTTTACTAGATTTCACCATTCCACATAACATATATTGCTAACAGGGGGGGAGGGGGATCAATCTTTTGTTCCTGAATTCAATTCTGTCAGTTTGATTCTACATGTTTTCCTTGGAAGCAAGAAATCCTATTTCTTTTACTATGGCTTATGTCCTAACAAAATTGTGTCAAATTTGTTCAAATTATGTCAAAATTGAAACCCCAGATTCCTCCGAAAGTGAGCTTATTTGGAAGAGGGGTGATGGCATTTGTAATCCATTAGGATGAACATAACCTGAGGACGGTAGACACTGGCAAGCTGGAGTCCATGGAAGATGGCATAGGCTGAGGTTAGAGTGGTGTGCCCACCAGCCAAGGGTCACACTCATAGGCTATTAGCCAAGGCTGCACCATTTTAACTGAACTGTGATATTGCCAAAACAACCATAATTTTGTGCCCAGAAATAGTAGCAGTTTTCTAGATTCTTGTTGTCTCCCCATTCCATAGCTGATTCAGACACAAACTCGTCTAAGGACTACTAATCAATCATGTCATCTATACAGAACCTTCGCTGTTCTCTGAAACCCAGAAGACGGACCTCCCAACTCTTGCCATGTGGACCTGGACTGTCTTGTAAGTCCCTGCAGTTGCTGTTGGTCTGTCTCTGCCCTAGAACTCTTGTAATAAATCTCTTACCCCAAAGGGCAATCCATCTCAGTGTGCCTCGAGCCTCAAACAGGAAACCTTCCACAAACGTGCTTCTAACCCTGCAAGCTCCTATATTCTTATGCTTTCTCCAGTGGTGGATCTGCATTAGTAGCTTATCTTTTCATAAGCTAAACACTTTTGCTTATGAAAAACAAGATCTTTTTTTAAAAAGAAAAAAGAGAAACAGGCTGGCACACCACAGGGATCAGAAATGCACCATCTGGATCAATACTCCCTGAGCATGCGACAAGGTTTTCAGGGTGACTTGTGACAATCTTCTGGTGTCATTTACGATTTGAACCATATTAATCATATTTAAGCTGTAGGTATTAATTTACTATTAATCGCTGCAAGGTTTTAATGTTTCTGCTTCTTGTGATCCAAGTGAATTTCCATGACATTCCCTTTCTTTTAACATTTAATAACCTCACTTACATTATTTTCCCCTTTTTCTGTCCGCCTCAGTGTTCTGCATCCCTCTGATCTTATTAGACTGAGACTTGAATCATCCATCCCCTGGCTTCTGCTGTTTTTTTGTTTCCCCTCTTTTCACTTTTATTTTCTCCACCTTGTAAAATTCTGGCCAAGTTCAGAACTCATTCTGCATTCCTTCAAGGTGCACTCTCCTCCAGGCCCATATTTTTGTGACCACTCTCTGCACAGATCCAAATCAGCAGTTCAAACCTGATGACATTACGATTGCATCTTCAGTGCGTCGCCACTCCAAGCTTATTTATCATGCCTGTATTATTCCTGAAGATAAGGTCTAGAATAACCTGGAGGAGAGCTTGTTAGCCGCTGCCTGTGTACGGACAGCACTACGTTCCCAAAGATAAAGGCAGTCCCTACATCCTCGAGATCTCAAAGTGCGCAGCTGCTGGGCCCTCGAAGTAAGTACATCAGCCCACCTTCCACTTCCCTCTTCTGTAAATGTACCCTGCTCACTGCCACCGTAACTGTCTGTGGACTGCTTGATGAGAACAAAAGGCTGCTCCACACACCCCGTGCTCTTCCCCGAAACTGCCGACTCCTCCCGGCTCTTCCTTTACTCTAGCTTCTCACCAGATTTCCACTAGTGCAATCAAAGGCCCATGCAAACCATCCCCTCCAGAAGGACCTCTGAATTCTCTCTTCCAGCCTTGCACTGGCCCTAACAAATGCCATGGGTGCAGAATCTCTAGGGCAGGTGTAAATGAACTCCTCTGTTTCTTGCTTTTGAAAAGTTTGTTTTCACTTCCCTATTGGTGCCTGGCCAGCCACCGAGAGCTGTGTGATAATTTCATTCGGCTGCTTGTCAGAAGAGCCCATGTGTTAACTAGAACTTCTAGAGTACAGATGAGAGGTGACAGGTACACAAGGCCAGGAACTGATCAAAATTATAACTAACAGATCACAAGTAATGGTGATTCTTACCAGATGTCTTTTCTAATGAATCATATCTGCTGTGGGATTATGCTTTGTATACTGTAAATATGTGTCATTGTAAATATTGGTTTAATAAAAACCTGATGGTCAAGTAGCTAGACAGGACGTCGAGGCAGGGCAAGCGGACGAGGAGAATTCTGGGAAGCGGAATAGCAAAGCAGCAGATGACATGCAAAGGAAAGAAGATGAGAATGCTGCATGGAACAAAGGTGGCTAAACACGAATAGGAATATGGGTTAACTTAAAGTGTAGGAGTTAGCAAGTAATAAGCCTGAGCCACAGAGCAAACAGCTTATAACTAATATAAGCCTTTGTGTGGTTATTTGGGACTGCTGGTCTAGACCTTGGGGCTAGGCCAGGCCAGAAACTTCCAACTACACAAATCTAATTTTTTTTTTTTTTTTTAACAACCCTCTAAAAACAAGCTCTGGGATGGGATAGAAAAGCACAGATGAACATCACATATACTCTAGAGCCATAGTCAACTGCTTTTGAAGAATGACACTCTAGATAATGCCTGTAACAACCTAGCAGAAAGATCTGGTTGTGCCTCCTTTCTTACTAAGAGGATAGTATAAAAAGTGTGCTGAGATTTCAATCACTTGTGAAGTTACTGACATAGTCTACAATGTATTCTTATACCTTAATTCAATTGTTTGATAATCACATTAATTTGTAATTTGACTGCACACATCAAGTCATGCAGGGAAAGAACATGAACCAGACCTTCCTATGGCTGTGCTGCTTCACTGGAAATACTGTGAAGGAATACTCAAGAGGCTTCACACAGAAGCAGGACATGAGTCCTTGAGCTGGGTCTGCTCTCTGAGGTTGCCATGGTAGACTGCACACTGCACTTATTAAATACAAACTAACTTGGCTCACAGCTCTGGACTGGGATGTCCAGGACCCAGCATTGGTGAGAGCCTCTGTGCTGCTCCACAACAAGACACAGGAGACGGAGAGGAACACAAGCCGAACAAACACCACACTAGCAACACCTCTGCAAATGACATCAGTCACACATAAAGACAGATGTGAGACCTTCTCAAAGGGCCTATCTCCTAATGCCAGTACCTAGGAGACTCCACTTCAGCCTACATTTTGGAGAAGACATTTGGATCATAGCTCTGAACCAACATGCAAATGCCTTAGTTAGCTAAGCTTTGTTAACAGTGACAAACAGTATCCTAACACAGTTAGGCCTCTCCACTCTTTCTCCAGAAGAACTGCTTTTGCAGTAATCTAAATGGCTATCAAAACTATAAAATTATGATGAATATAAATCACAAACTTGTGACAATTTAATTTTAAAATAAGGGGCAAAAGTGTTGATGGAGGATTCCAGAACACTGATGGATTTGTTTACTGGTTATTTAGGCATTGGAAAATTGGTAGCCAAAAACACAGAAACTGAGATAATTCAGAAACAAAGTTAGCAGATAGGCTCTTTGAATCAGCTATGTAAGTATGTTCAAAGATACATAGGAAAACACTATTTCAATTAGTTTAGAGACGAGGACTCAATACAAGAGTAAAATGTAATTACATGACAATTTCAAAATAAGCAAATAAAAATTCCAAACCCAGAAATGTATACTAGCATAAATTTTATTGTGTGGGTTTAAAAGCAAATTTGAGACCTGAGCTACAAAATAAAGGCTAAGGGACCTGAATAAATATCCATGTTAAAGCTTCATAATTCTTAGTTTCTTGTTTGGAGAACAATACTAAGAACAATGATGATAGTGATGATGGTGATGATTGATATGGGATGTCTCTTTTTATGCTGTGAATGTCATTGGTTAATATGGGGACTGTTTTGCTCTATGGCAGAGTAGCTTAGAAGCAGGCAGGAAATCTAAGCATAGATAAAGGGGAAGAGAGTGGAATCAGAGAGATGCAATCTAGCCGCCCAAGAAGCAAGATGTAAAGAAATAGGTAAATCACAAGTCAAGTGGCAAGACAAATAAAAATGGGTTGAGTTAAGATGTGAGAGCTAGCTATCAATAAGCCTGGGCCATAGGCCGAACAGCACATAATTAATATAAGACTTTGTGTGATTATTTGGAGTTAAG
This sequence comes from Sigmodon hispidus, assembly GCA_004025045.1. Classification (NCBI taxonomy): domain Eukaryota; kingdom Metazoa; phylum Chordata; class Mammalia; order Rodentia; family Cricetidae; genus Sigmodon; species Sigmodon hispidus. Next base: position 47,538 of record PVIH01012651.1, on the reverse strand, counting down.
TGGCAGCAGAGCTGAGGGTGGGTACAAATCTCCAGCTAGGCCAGGCCCCGAGCAGGAGAGATTCAACTGGACTGCAGGGCCAGAAATTTTATACTATAGATGATGGTGATGATGATAATTAAGTAGACGGATGTAAGCAGCTTATGGGACAGAATCAAGCAGTCTTATACTTACATTTTTAGGGTCCTAGAAAGAAAGACAGAAAGCATAGGGCAATAGATGTAATTGAGAAAATAATTCTGGGGGCTAGAGACATGGCACAGTAGTTAAGAACATATATTGCTCCTGCAGAAGATCCAAGATCAGTTCCCAGAAAAGTACCAAACATTTAGACACCAAAGTTCTCAATCTAAATGACATTTTAAATAACATTCTAAATGACAAGTGAACTTACAAAGGAAACTAGAAAATATTTTAACAATGAACAAAAAGAAAACAAGGTCAAAAGTTAAGTCTTTAAATAGACTAAAGAATAAAACTGGCAAAACTCCTGCAAGATTCCATCAAGAGAGAGGTACAAAAATGGGAAAAAGAATAAAATGGTCATCAGGATGAAGAATGAACTACAACTTCAGATCCTACAGACATCAGACCAGGACGAGCTCAGAAACAACTTTACTGTTGGGCCCTTCTGAGGCCGCGGGGGTTGAGGCCCAGTGTAAATTCCTAAGCCTTCCTAGAGTTTGGCAACCTGTCTCTGGCCATAAGCTCCATGTGCGGTTGGCTCAACACCACCTCTGCCTAGCCTCTGCTAACATGGTAAAATACTATTGGCCTTTTTTCCCCATCCCAAGATTCCCACTCCCTTCTCATAGCCCTATATAAGCCCCAGACTGATGCAATAAAGCGAGTTCTTGCTTCGACAAGGCTTCCGACTCAGCGTGTGATTTCCCCTGGTGGCTAGGGGGTGCTGAGTCATTGACACTCATCATCTCATTCCAACCCCAGGGAGAGGCCGGTTGGTCCGGATCTCCCTCTGCCCTATCTGCCAGAGAAAAAGAGTCTAGCACTTTCCAACCATAATTTTAGCAGCTCAACATATTTATGTGGCAATGGAACACCTGTAAGAAAACTTACAGTCTCACAGTTATTATTTTTGGAGAGCAGCACATACGAGGGTACCCGTGATGTTAACTACATGACGTTCTAATCTGACAAGCCCCATGGATGCTGATGAAATTAGATCAGTGCTTCTGTAGCTGGGGAAGCAGGTGACGAGCACAAAGCTCATTGTGAAGGCAAAGGCTCTCAGATCTGGGTGTTTGGTCCCAGCAACTGTTTAGGAAGGAGTAGAAGGTGTGACCCTGGCAGAGAAAGGGTGTCACTGGGAGTGAGCTTTGAGGTTTCAAAAGCCCTGGCCAAACCCAGTACTAAGATGTAAGTTCTCAGTGTCTCCATCTCTGTGCCTGCCTGTCTGCCACCATGCTCTCAACCAAGGTGACACTGTAAGCAAGCCCCCAGTTAGATGCTTCCGTTTCTAAATTACACTGGTCATGGTGTCTCTTCATAACAAGAGAGCAGTGACTAAGACAGAGCTGCTCAGAATCTACCTGGGTGATGGCAAAGTTCTTAATCATGGTAGTTACTTTCAGGTGATTGCATACTGCCTGAGCTTCTCACACTGGACATCTAACACCCAAATTTCAATGAATATAAATTTACCTCAATGAGATCAATTTTTTTTAGTAAAAAAAAATTTAATTACTTTTATTTTAGGATTATTTTGTGCATTATATATGAGACCAAAAAAATATAAAAAACACTAAATTTTAAAAATGCTTGAAAAATATTTTAATTCATTTATATAGAATGACAGGATAAATACAGATTGGAAAATAGGCTTGCAAATATGATACCACTCAAAAGACTGTGTCTTTCACGAGAGAGAGTACAATGTCTTAAGAAATAGCTGCACTGCAAGTGAAGTGTCTGAAATACGAGCTCATGTACTGACTACAGGTATGTGTGTGAGCTCTGCAAGTCAAGAAAATCAGTGAATTCCAGGTTCTTCATCAACCCCAGAGCTGATGTGATAAGGGGTACTAAAACTGGTGTGTCAACAATGGGAATATAACTCAGTAGTACCCCATCATACACACACACAAACAATAGAAAACCTAATGTGCTCCCAATGGGAACCAGCAGGAGGTTCTCAGAAAACTGAAAACAGAACTACTGTGCAATCCAGCTGTATCATTCCTGGGTGTACACCCAAAGAAATCAAAGTCAACACAGACAGACACCAGAATGTTCTTGTTTACTCACGATGGCCAAAGAATATAGGCAGACTAGATGTTTTTTAAAAAGCAGTATATTTACACCATGTGACTTTTTATTCAGCCACACGCCTTCTCTGTATGGACTCATACACGTCCATGAAAGTAGAGGATGTGTGGGAGTGAAGAAGTCCAAAAGACAAGGAGGGGAAGAAAGGGATGGCAGTTCTCATATATAGAATATATATGTATGTATGTATGTGTGTGTATGTATGTGTGTGTATGTATGTGTGTGTGTATATGTGTGTATATGTATATGTGTGTATGTGTGTGTATGTATATGTGTGTATGTATGTGTGTGTATATATGTGTGTATGTGTGTGTATATATGCATGAATATGTGTATGTGCGTATGTATGTGTGTGTATGTATGTGTGTATGTATGTGTGTGTGTATATGTGTGTATATGTATATGTGTGTATGTATGTATATGTGTGTGTATGTGTGTATATGTGTGTATGTATATGTGTGTATGTATGTGTGTGTATATATGTGTGTATGTGTGTGTATGTATGTGTGTGTATATATGCATGCATATGTGTATGTGCGTATGTATGTGTGTATGTATGTGTGTATATGTATATGTGTGTATGTATATATGTGTGTATGTGTGTATATGTGTGTATATGTATATGTGTGTATATGTATGTGTGTATGTATGTATATGTGTGTATATGTGTGTGTATGTATATGTGTGTATGTATGTGTGTGTGTATATGTATATGTGTGTATGTATGTGTGTGTATATATGTGTGTATGTGTGTGTATATATGCATGCATATGTGTATGTGCGTATGTATGTGTGTGTATGTATGTGTGTATATGTATATGTGTGTATGTATATATGTGTGTATGTGTGTATATGTGTGTATATGTATATGTGTGTATATGTATGTGTGTATGTATGTATATGTGTGTGTATGTATATGTGTGTATGTATGTGTGTGTATATATGTGTGTATGTGTACATGTATGTGTGTGTATATATGCATGCATATGTGTATGTGCGTATGTATGTGTGTATATGTATATGTGTGTATATGTATGTGTGTATGTATATATGTGTGTATGTGTGTATGTATGTGTGTATATGTGTGTGTATGTATGTGTGTGTATATATATGTGTGTATGTATGTGTATGTATATATGTGTGTATATGTATGTGTGTACATGTATGTGTGTGTATAAATGCATGTATATGTGTATGTGCGTATGTATGTGTGTATGTATGTGTGTGTGTATTTGTGTGTGTGTATGTTTGTGTGCACACACGTGTGCTCTCGTGTGAACGCACATTAAATAAGGCAGAGGGGAGCTAACTGTAAGGAGGAAAGGAAGGGACAGATGGTACAGAGGAAAGACAAGAGACTAAGGAAGAGAAAGTCAATATGATCAGAGTCCAGTGTTAATGTATCTGAAATTCTCACCACAAAGCCCATTATTTTCTATACCAACTAAATGATATTGTTATGGTAAGAACATAATAATAGAGGCTGGAGAGATGGCTTAGAGGTCAAGAGCATTGGCGCTCTTCCAAAGGTCCTGAGTTCAATTCCCAGCAACTACCCGGCGGCTCACACCCATCTACAATGAGATCTGGTGCCCTTTTACAGTGTGCAGGTATACATGCAGACCAGAACATAGTATTCATAAATTTTTAAAAAGAACATAATAATAAACTGAAAATGAACCTGTTGATGTACCCCACAGCTCTGTTCTCAACAGACTAGGTAAATAATGAAGTGAACCAGATAAACAACAGGGGCAAACTGAACAGAAAGCAAGTGACGGACAGTTTTCCTGCCCATTTTCCCTGGGAAGAGAGGAGAGAGTAGCCTGGGCCACCCTCCCTCTGTGAGTGGCAGGTGCAGAGAGAAGACTGGCTGGCCTTCAGAACTCCCATACTTCCTTTGTGATGGTGTCACAGTTGGGGTAGCTCATCTGTGGCCCCAGTAAGTGCCTTGGCCTCATATGCCCACTAAGTAGTGCCCTCAAGACGCGTACCACAAGTGGCTGCAGCTCCCAGCAGGTGGCCTCAACTTTTACTGTGTTGTCAGGACTAACAGTGTCTTGCTTTGTCAAAGAGCACAAAAAGGAGCCCAGGTCCAGCTCACACACCAAGGGCCTCTCCACAGTCCCTCTGAGTTACAGTGAGCCTTTGAACACCAGCATCCCAGTGAGTTGTCGTGCAAAGCATTCTTCCTACTTAGCCTTGGATTTTTAGAGACTCAGCAATAAACAGCCCAAATGGCAAAAGACACTGATGCATCCAGCAGCAGTGACAGGTCCTAGCATCCTTAGTGTCTCCAGGCTCATTTTCAGTTGAGTTCCAGGGAGCCATCCACTAGGCCCAACAGAGCATTTGAGAGGCACAAAGAGGGGGCTGGAGAGATGGCTCAGCGGTTAAGAGAGGCACAAAGAGTACACTTCATCCCAGTGATCGGCCTCTCAAAATTCAGCTCTTGCCCCAGCACAGTAAGGCACACCATCTAACAGAGACTTAACCCAAGGAATACGTGGCTCAGGAAAGAGGACGAACCAAGGAAGTGGTGCTGGACACTAGTGTGGCTATACTAACACCAATCCGCTGAGGACAGCGATGCTGACATACAAAGATGAAAAGGAAGCGGATGCCAGCAGTCTGAGGAAGCTTCAAGTCACTCCACACAGCTGGTTCTCAGGATGAAGGGGAAATCAGAGTACAGGAGGTACACACAGGGAACAGGGAACGGTAACTACCTCAGAAAGAGAAAGGGAACCGACTACAAGACTTTAACAAAGCAATGCCACAATCAGATCTTCACTCTGAAAAGACCACTTAACAGCATAAAAAAGGTAGGGACAGGGAACTGAGCTGAAGTCAGAGGGTCAGAGACAATCACATCTCTGCAGAATGGAAAGCAGTGAGGGTGGGGACCATGACGCCAGGGAACAGGGGACGGAGACAGACACTGAAACAGATGTCTGCAGAACGCTGAGAAAGAGTACAGGTGAGAAAGAGTACAGCTGAAATCCAACTAGAACGCTCACAAGTGGATACATCTGCTGTGCATGCAAAGCAACGAGTCAACTTCTATGTGAAAGCACAAAACACAACCACATTAATTCTTATTTATGTTTGCAGGAACAAAAGCACGGGCCACTTCAGAAAGCTCAGAGGCAGATCTCAGAGAAAAATTCAACTCTTAACTCATAGAGAAATCCTGCCCAGCATGAGTTGATGAATGAATAATCAAATGACACAAAAGGCAAATCGCTAACAAGAGCGCCATCTACTGCTCCCTAAGGATAGTGCAGTGAAAATAGCACAAACAGAAACAGAAGGGTGAAGGGAAGCCCAAAGTCTCTGTCCACTTCACTCTGGATGTATTCACAATACATCTCATTCCTCCTGGGGAGAAAAAAAAACAAACAACTTTTTCTCCCCCCCAAGGGGTTAGCACTTTCAATAGCATGCAAATGCTTTCGTTTCCTCCTTTATCCGAAAGCCATCCATCCAGTAGGAACCCGTCTGAACAGTAAAGCTCACCTGCCATCATTGCTACCAGGCTGGCTTTGTAGACGTTGGTGAGAGAGCCGAGTTCTCCTGTGGCTAAGATGGTTTTCAGATGAGCCTCCCCACAGGCCTTTCGAAACTGACTGATCTCATCGTAGAGGGCTGGAAAAGAAAACCATTGACTCAATTACAAAGCAGGCAAGCGCTTGGCGACCCTTCAGAGCCAGAATAATCCACTTCAGATTTAGGAAACATAAAACATTTGTCACTTTTCAATATCACCCCAATTTAATATCGCCTACAGCATTCTGCTACAGTTCACATCCTGCTACAAGGAATGCCAGCCTTGCTACCATAAAACTCTTTCTACACCCTGGCCTATGGGTCTAGAGCCATAAAGCTTCTTAAATATCATTATAAGGACATGCAAATTATAAATAATTTCTATCTTTTCCATATGATTATGACCTGAGGGAGAAAATAAAACCAAATTTATCTGCCACTCATATAGTTACTTTACCACTTTTTAAGCTAGAGAAAAAAAATACTGGTGTCCCTATTAATTCTACTCAGAGATAACAGGTTCTCCTGTTAGAATATAAAGCAGATATTTCTTAGAAAATTATCAACAATACAAAAAAAAAGGCTCCCCAGTATTGAAGAAAGTTCATGTGCGTACATCAGACTGGGAAGGGAAGTGCCTGGCCAGGTAATGCTGCACGTATGTGAGGAAAGCTATCGGAGAAGTTTGCCCTGATGTGGCTTTCAATTGACCCTGACCCTGGATGACTCAGGAAATGGAAAATCCTACAAGGACCAAGGTGGTGTGTCTTAGGGGAAGCAGTTTACACACAACTGAAGGTTGTTCACTACCAGAGAGTCCCCACAAAAAGTCTGAGGTGACAATGCTGTCTTCCTCCAGCACCCTGCCCATTTCACCTGACTTGTAGGAAAGCCATCTGACCTAAGGGCCCACCCTGACATCTATTTGCACAGGAGTCTCAAATCATAACCCCCTCACCAAGCAGCAACAATTGGCATCCTTATAACTCAGGAAAGTGACCCTAAATGGAAGGATATTTCTTGATACCAAATCTAGAGAACATTGTTCTTGAAGAATAAGGTGACTTATAATATAAAAATCCAAGAATACTAAGCCAAAGGTAACTTGGCCTTGAAATTCTACAGTAAGCTAATACCCTGAAAACAAGCTTCACAGCAGACAGGAAGGCTGAAGAGCAACTGTATCACTCCCAGTAGGACCTCAGGCAACACTTCTCACCATGTAGTTCTGACCTTAGAATGTAATACTTTATAGAGTTATTATGAAGATTAAAGGCATATATGTGCGTGCGTGCGTGAGTGCCTCTGTGTGTGTGTGTGTGTGTGTGTGTGTGTGTGTGTGTGTGTGTGTAGTACTCTGCATATTGCCTGGCATGTTGTGAATCTTCAAAAAGCTTAAACATCACTAAGAAGCTTAGCATTTTAGTATTGTGGTAAAGTGAGTTTCTATCTTGTGATGTCTGATAAAAATCACATCTCATTCCACAGCCTGACCCACACTCTGTAGAACTAGAAATTCTGCTGTATAGATAAAATATTGAAAATACAGCATTTTTAAAGTAAACTTTGATTTGAATAAAAATTATTGAACCACTGTGATCATGTTTATGGAAAAAAACACAGCATATTTTAATGAGCATAGGATTTACTTACCTGTAGTTAAATTAACTGGAAAAACTGAATGTGTTTTATTACTTCATCATTTGGAGGGCATGTTCTTTAACTTGTAACCCAAAGGGAAGAACTGCAAAGGCGTCACCTATGTCTTACCCATCCATTTTCGATGTGCCAATTTGTCCCATCATTTTACTAATTTTGTGACGTAACAACCTCATATACCTGTGACAGAAATCTTCGCAGCTTGGTTTTATTCTATTTTTCGTCCATGTGGTGCAGAAGTAAGATGGTGAAGACACTGGATGTCCCTCCCTCCTTGTCACTCTGTCTTATTCCCTTGAGACAGAGTCTCTCAGGGAACGTGAAGTCCAGCATTGGCTATCCTGGCTGGCCAGTGTCCCCCAGGTATCTGCAGAGCTGAGGTTACAGACAGGCACCACCATGCCCTGCTGTATTATATGGATCTGAGTTCAGTATCACATCCTTGTGTGCAAGCACTTTCCTGAGGAACCCTATCTCTTCCCGCTCCAATCAGAAGTCCCTCAAGAACAGAAAACAGAACTTCTTTGGAAAGAATCTGAGACAGCAGTCTTGGGGAAAGTTTACAATGTATCGCCTTTTTCTTTTCTTTGTCTCCTAGGCTTTTATCTGTCTTATGCCTATGCACAGCTGGAGGTCTACAGGAGTGGTTCTCACACATGTGGGCCCAGGACTTGAACTTAGTTATCAACATACCGTTATCTACTGAGACATTGCTCTGTTACATATTTTTTTTTCTTTCTCCCCTAAAAAGACTCTAGAGCTAGCACAGCTACTATTATTTGTGAGCTGTATAAGTGTATAAAAATTACTCCATTTCTCTAGACTATTTACTTAGAGGGGCAAGTTCGCTTCATTATCTCAGGAAAAGTCAACAAAATAATCTATGTCACTGTGAGAGAAAGGGGCAATTCTTAGGCAATTTACTAATGGTTTCCCATATCTTTCTTATATATGTCCAGAGATGCAAAAATAAGTTTATAGGCTAAAACAAACTAAGAATTGTCCTAAGATTTATGAAACTATAGTGAGAATTTACAAATGTTACATATAAGAGAAACCAACCATTTCACCACAGCTCAAGCCTAACAAGCCACTAGGAAGAACTACTAATGTTCAGGCAGCTTTATGTACGACCCCTTGACATCAGTGACAGACACTGGGAAACTATGATCCATGGGAATCAAAGAACTTGATGGCTGGCTGAAATAGAACTCAGCCACACTTAGATTATGTCTTACCATTCATCAGATTCCTGTGAATACAAATAAGTGAAGCAAAAGGAAAATAAGAGTACATTTTCATGCCTGTCCTCACTAAAGAAGAACAGGAATCTGGTATGGGTCTACTGTATTGCTACTAGACTATTTGTGTGGATAATATCAATGGCATAAAGGAAAGACATGTCCCTTACAACACAATTCTCCATGAGGTGTGATACTCAAAGAATAAAAAAGCCTGAAGTTTTCAAAGCATCTTCCCTTCAAAATACTGAGTTTCCTGGGCATCACTTGAATCACCCCTGGAAGACAGCTGGCAGTTACTGCCATATTTCAGACATAAAAGATGCAACATGGAGAGATTCTAAAATCCTATCCCTACTCCATAATGTGTCTTCAGATTCTGAATGAAGTTGTGCTTCCTCAGGCTGAAAATGGCTCAGTGGTCAAGGGTTGCTCTTGCAGAGGACCCAGGTTTAAGTCCCAACACCCACATGATGGCTCACAATCATCCCTAACTGCAGTTTCAGAAGATCTGATGCTCTCTTCTGACTTCCATGAGTACCAGGCATGCACACAATATACAGACATACATGTAAACAAAATACTTGTATACATAAAAATAAAAAAAATAAAAGATCACACATCCTTAAATATTTCCAGTGGAAAGCTGAGTATATATGTTCTCTCTCTCTTTCTCTCTCTCTCTCTCTCTCTCTCTCTCTCTCTTTCTCTCTCTCTCTCCCCACCCACCCACACACACAAACACACAAAACACACAAGTACATACTACAAATAAACACATTTTCCAGAAACACATGAAAGGACTTCACAAAGTAATCAAAGCCAGACTCTAAAAAGAAGTCAGCTCTCATTTAGCTTAAGCTATTCACTGTACAGCTGGACTCTGAAGTCCTGGCTTTCATTCCAGTGTGTGAAAAGTTCAAAGGTCATTCAAGAACATAAAATACTTATTTTTGTATCCCTCTACATATTAACATTTTTGAGGGCTAAAGAGATAGCTCAATTGATAAAGTGCTTGCTTGCTACAGAAGCATGAGGAACCAAGTTCCAGAATACACAGAGAAAACAAGCCCAGTGCGGTGGTATTCTCCAGTAATCGTCTTAGCATTGGTAGAAACTAGATAGTCCCTAGGCCTACTACTCAATTTTTCTAGACAAATCAGCAAAGCCAATGCCAGAAAGAGATCCTGTCTTGATACAAAACAATCCTTTTGTACACTGTAAAAATTTGCCACTTGACCTGGTTTAATAAAATGCAAATTGGCCAGTAGCCAGGCAGGAACTACAGGCAGGTGACCAAACTGAGAATGCTGGAAGATGGAGGGCAGAGTGAGGAGTCAAGATGAGAACGCAAGAATACTGAGAAAAGGTACCAAGCCACGCAGCTAAACAGAGGTAAGAATTATGAGTTAATTTAAGTGTAAGAACTAGTTAGTAATAAGCCTAAGCTACTGGCCAAGCATTTATAATTAATACAAGCCTCTGTATGGTAATTTAGGAAGCAGTTGCTGGGTATTTGGGAGTTGTTGGTGGGACAGAAACCTTCGTTAATACTGTCTCAATAAATAAAGTGGATGGCATCCAAGGAATGATAACTCTGGCTGGCTTTTGGCCTCCACATGTACATACACATATACATGCACACCCCCCATTCACCTGTGTCTGCCCACATACATACACACAATTTTTTTAATTTTCTGCAGCCCTCTAGCAGAACAAGATACTGCAGTGTTCAAAGGTTTATATCAGGACTTAGCAGTCCCTGTGTCTGTTAATTAGTTATATCACGTCACAAAGTTAGTGAACTTCCCCAAGCTCCATTTTTCTTCATTTCGCATCCATTTTTCAAGTTCTAAGATTAGATGTAAAAGCAATTATTCGAATGATTAAGAAAGTAATCAACTAAATCTGCTTCTTTCATACCCACCTTTAATAACAGGTTCATGGAAAATGAAGAATAAGTTCTGGTTTACTTTAAAAGCTTAAGTTGTTGGAACTGAGAGCACTGGCCTTGCCACTGACATAGAAAGACAACTCAGAAACCACTTTGTGGCCAATCTTTGAGGAGACAGGAGAGGGACAAAGCATTTATAGCCTTGAGAGCAGAGACAGGCAGGAAACTAGCATGTCACAGTGCGATTGAGTCACCACTGAAGGATGAGAAGGGACTTAGTCTGCCATGGAACGTGAAGGGCACTCTACCCAGTGAGTGCTGGGAACTCTTGGGTAGGATTGCTGGGTACAAACAGTAGCACTGGGCCAGGGAGATGTTCAAAGAGTCTCAAAGATGTTATATACCATGACCATGTAAACATTGATCTAATAGGTGACCATATTGAAGTTCCTGAAAACAAGCAATCCAAGCCAATCTGAATTTGGGACTCTGTGTGCCTCTGAAATAGAGTCTCATGTAACCCAGACTTGTCTCCAACTTGTTATATAGCTGAAGATGACTTTGAACTCCATCCTTCTGCCCCCCCCCACCTCCCATGAGCTAGGACTTTAAATGTATATCACCACTTTTTTTTTTTTTTTTAATGAGATTAGGAAATCAAATCTAGGGTTTCACCCATGCTCTCAACAGCCTCTTCACCAATTGAGCTACATCTGCAGGCTCTGAAAGATAGCTTATAGCTTATAAATTATTAATGACAGAAGTCTATATTTTTCAAAAACAAAAGACCAAAGACCATTCCAATAAAGTAGAAAAAGAGATACATAATGGCGGATGTAGACTTAACAATGCCATTGGGCACCTGAAAAATCTGAATGGAGCCTGTTCATCCAACAGTCAGGCATGACACAGTACTCTGGCTTGGTGTAATCTTGCCTTCATTTCTTGACAATACATAGTAAAGTTTACAAGAGTGATGAGTCAACAAATACATAAATTAGTCTGAAATAGTTTTAAAAATTATACATAAAATATATCATATACATGTATAATTGTGTGTGTGTGTGTCAGAATGGTAAATAACAGAATTTTATAACAGGAGGATGTGAGTGATACATAAACTTGAGTTGAGCACGCTATTTCTGCAATTTTCTTTAAGCTTAATAAAATTATCCAAACCTAGAATGTGGGATATATAGGCCCTAGAGGCTTCTAAGGATCTAGAGAACAGACTGGCCTCAGCCAGTTCAAACTGGTGATAACTGATGCCTTAAAACATGTGTTCCTAGAACTTCCCCATAAGCCAACATGGGGTCTGCCTGGGGCCTGGACAAAGGGGCGGAGTCCTGATATGAGGTAACCTAGACCAGGAGATGAGCTACAGCCACAGCCACAGACACCAACAAATCACAGCCCTATCCCCTGGCTGGGAGGAGGGTCTGAGAGGAGGGTATTAAAGGTTTTCCCCTCCCTCAATCAAATGAGACTTGCTTATTCAGCTAGTCTCTGGAGACTTTGTCTCCATGTCTTCTTATGCCCCCCACAAGGGGAACTAGCACGGAGGGCTGAGCATAGAGCAACCCCAACATCTGATGCTAAAGCAGGTGTACCCCAATACTAGCACTTAAAACTAAATTTGATACTTTTTATAGTTTGTTTAGAATCCAAGTATTTTTCTTATGGGAAGGCTTCTGTGATCATCAGCCAGTCTATGGTACTGAAAGTTTCTGAAACATGATTTTATATGGATCATATTTTATAACTTACATACCCTTCTGTTACAGCTTCTTTCTATGTCTTTACATATAGGTCTATGACACAATTTTAATAGCCACACAATCTTACATCATACAAATGAAAACTTTGTTCAATCATTTTCCTGTTCTTAGAAGCCTACGGTTCCAGATTTTTGGCTATGATAAACAATCCTTCAGTGAAGTCCCAACAGTTAGGTCTTTGCGTACCTCATCACTCTATCCCCTAGAGTCTTTATTATTTTTTTCTCTGTTCACACACTTCCAAGTAATATATGTTCATTGTTAAAAATTCAAACATTTATAAAACTGAGAATTCTTCATTTAAAGAGAAAGAAAGAACAATTCTTGCCATGTACCAAAAAAATAATAATTTGGAAGGCTATTATAGAAGACGATTGACAAATGAAAATGGATTCAAACACTATGACTGCAAACTAGTCAGAATAATGCAAAATTCAACAAAACACACACACACACACACACACACACACACACACACACACACACACACACACACACACCCCAGAGCAACACTGGCAGAGCAATGTCATAAAATCTGATAATAAATGTTTTGACTTATAATGAGGCTTTCAGGACTTTGAAGGGAGTGTACCAGAAGCCCAGGATATATCACACTGCAGGTACTTAATCAATATTGTCACACAGCTCACAGGAGTCATCTCCAGCCTGTCCCCGGAGTCCCTCCCACTACCACCATGCTGATAAGATGTGGAAGTCAGAACCCAACCACTGCCCATCATTCCTGATGAGAAAACGGGTGAGGCTGTGTGGGAGGAGTGTCCATGACAGCCATCAGAGACCTAGTCTCCCTAGAAGAGGTCCTTGTGCATCCACAGCACAGTTCCAAAGGTGGACAGGAAGAAAAGAGTCAGACTGTATTGTGGGTTGTTTTCTTTCTTACATCTATTTTTAAACTGATAAATAAAAATACAGAAACTGTACCAGTTAATAGGGAGCCATTAGATATTTCAGTGCATGTATGTTTTGTTTGCTATTTATGTCAAAGCAGACATATCTATCTACTCAAACATGTGTCACTTCTTTACAGTGAGAACATGGATTTTTTTTTTCCTTTTTAGCTTTTTGAGATACAGTACATAACTGTTGTCTACAGGCTTCTTACCATGCAACAGTTGGCCACAGCGTCCTGCTTTTACCTCCCTAACTATTGATGCACCTTTGCTTCAATCTGATGACAGACCCTGTTTCTGCAGTGCTGTCCCCACTGAATCACCAGGAACTATGGCATTCTTGTTGACTGTCAATCTCATAGCAGCTGTGGGAATCCACAGCATTTTCTGGAAAAGCATAGTTCTAACTGTAGAAAACCATGCTAGTGTATCTTGCACATGGATAACTGTTATTTGAGTACGACTCCGAATCTTTAGACACCATGACCCCTACCTAAGTCATAAAGCAATTTCTTTTTGTTTCTTCTTATTCAAAGGCAGTTTAAAAAGTAATCACTAGCGAACATATCTAAGCAATTATTTTTGAGTGCCAGAGAGATGTTCAACACTACACAAGAATGTCCTAAAAATAATGCTTAAGATAATTATATGTACAGTAAAACACTTAATATAAAATTGTACAGCAACCTTTCATACCAAAAAAGTCACAAAATGTTCAAGAACATTGTTTCATCTGCCAGAGCAATTAATTAAACTTGTAAGGGTAAAATAGAGATGGGCTTTATAAATCACCCAGCAGTAAAATAACCCACAAGAAATAAAATACACACATTTTTGCCAATACTATTGAAGTGTTGAAGAATCATAGCCTAAAAACAAAAGCCATGAAAGCACCCAGCTGGTGTACGTGCCTCCAGACTCTCTCTGTTATAAACAGCCTGGGAACAGAGGAACTGGATTATGGATTATGTGATTTCACTCCCAGAAAGTATCTATAGATTTAGAAATAGCTTTCCTGATGAGCTATTATTATTAATAGTTCTATAAAGAAAAACAAAAATAAGTTCTTTTGGGTATCTCTCATTTTTCTTGTGCTTAAAAAAAATAAGTAAATAACAAAAGGCACATTATTGACCAGATTTCAGATATTCAGGGTCGGTTCATGGGCGAAAATGAAAGGTATACTGGCTTTGCTCTTGGACTGCATTCTCTTGAACTGACACTAGATCTCTGTTAAATGTATACACTATGAACTAAATTCATAAAGCAACAAGGTGATCCACACAGAGATGGAAATGAGGAGACTATGGTCACAGGAGACCCTACTGCTGCACTGAACACACTATACCAGACAATGTCAGTTTCTGGACCACTTAGGAGCTGCAACCACAGATGCCCCATGGATACGTGGTCCCCAAGGCCAGAGAAGGCAGCTCAAGTCCTAGGCTTACAGACCAGACTCCTAAGCAAGGTCCAAATTTGAAAACATCTCCATGTCACTGGTAAACATATCAGGTATATCTGTGTAGCAGAAACAAGACCACCCCTATGTATATCAACTACAGAGGCATATAATTATCAAAGCCTGCTCGTGGAGTGTATGATGATGAGGACGTTATGGCAAAAGCTTTCTTCAGAAAAGCTCTCCAAGAAATGTGATGTAATTTAGGTTATACACACATAAATCATAGTACAGAAATATTTCTGACACTAAAAGGCCTTGAGAGATTGTCACAGGAGCAAGGGCCTCTTATTCCATCACATGTAGCCCTTGGTTTTGGCCATACCAGAACTGGCCCAAGAATGTGTAGCAGGCTTTCCTGGAACACCAACCAGCTCCCAAATCATGACATAGAGACTTATTATTAATTGTGAATGCTCACTCTTAGCTTAGGCTTGTTTCTAGCTAGCTTTTTCTTTTAAACTTAAATTAGCCCATTTCTATTCATCTATGTGCTGCCCTTAGGTTTGTTTACCTCATCTATGTACTGTCCATCCTGCTTTCCTGCTTCCTCCATGTCTTTCTGGCTGAGCCTGGCAGTCTGGCTGGCTCCCCTTTTCTCTCTGCCCACCAGCCCTGCCTACCCCTCCTTTGCCTAGCTATTGGCCATTCAGCTTTTTATCAGACCAATCAGGTGCCTTTGGCAGGTAAGGTGAAACAATAACACATCTTTACATATCCAAACAAATATTTTCCTTCACAACAGAAGGGAGCTGGATGGAGAACTTGGGAAATGTTTATCAGGTAATTCCAACAGACCCTCCTCCCTCTGTCCTGGGTGACAAACAGATATACACGTGTCAGCAGGAGCAGGAGACAGGGAGGTATTAGGACTTCCTGTCCTAGGTGACAAGCAGATATACACGTGTCAGCAGGAGCAGGAGCCAGGGAGGTAATATAAGGACTTCCAGTGTGAATGAGCTAAACAGCTGATTGGAAAAGGTTTAACAGAAAAGGATCGTAACACAAGAACTGGGTAAGACTGAACAAAAAGTGCTCGATGAGTAGAGACCACAGCAGTCAGCCCTGCTCGAGGTAGGACAAACCACCTCAGGGATTTCAGTACTTCCTGAATGCATCATCACTCAAGATAACACAACCATCAACAAAATCATCCTAAATAACCAAGAGAACACTAAATCTAATAAGATTTCTTTATTAAATTGTTAATAGAGATGCATTTCTTTCCCATGTGGCTAGATTCCCTGATTTCAAAAGGACTCAATAGTTCTGAGTCGCTGCTTCTCTGGAAATGATGCTGAGCATGCTGAATAGGAAGTGGACAGGAACTGAGAACACACAGAACAGGCATGTGAGGATGCTAGTGCTCAGAGGTGTGACAGCCAACCAACATGAAAGACAATGTAACTGAACTTGGCTCTTTATAGGGGTAGAGAAGTCATCTGATGCCTGCTTCTGGCCTCCTTGGGCAGTAGGCATTCATATGATACATATACATAAATGTAGGCAAAATACTGATATTTAATAAAATAAAAAAATAATGAAAGAAATAAGATAAGAATACAAGTATGGTGGTTTAAATAAGAATTGCCCCCTAGAACTAATTGAATGCTAAAAGTGGTCCTGTTTAAAGGATTAGGAGTTGTGGTTTTAATGGGTAGG
This sequence comes from Sigmodon hispidus, assembly GCA_004025045.1. Lineage (NCBI taxonomy): Eukaryota > Metazoa > Chordata > Mammalia > Rodentia > Cricetidae > Sigmodon > Sigmodon hispidus. The sequence continues at coordinate 31,096 of PVIH01012651.1, read as the reverse complement.
TGTGGCCTTGCTAGAAGAGGTATGTCATTAGGAGTGGGCTTTGAGGCTTCAAAAGCCCAAGCCAGACCCAGTAGCTCTCTCTTCCCACTGCCTTTGGATCCAGATGTAGATACACCCATGCTTCCAGATGTTCTCAGTTACTGCTCCAGCACCAAGTCTGCCTACATGACTCCCTTCTCCCTGCCACGATGACAACAAACTAAACTTCTGGAATTTTAAGAAAGTCTCAGTTAAATGCTTTCATTTACAAGAGTTTCCATGGTCGTGGTGTCTCTTCACAGCGATACAACACCAACTAAGATAAAGAGCTCACATGCAGTCTCCTCACAGAGCACAAAGCACCCAGGGTGGACCCATATGCTTCTGGGCAATGAGATGTGGTTAGGAGCCATTTTGAATGGCTAGGTCTTATTTCTGTTGTGCTTTACAAAGGGTAACAGTTAATATTCATTGTCCACTTGCTGGAATCTAAAAATCACTCTAGAAAGAAACATCTGGGCATCTCTGTAGGAGAATATCTAGGCTGGGTTATTGAGGAACAAAGAACCACTGTGAATGTAGGTGGTAAGAGTCCTCCTTCTGGGTCCCAGACTGAATTAGAAGGAGAAAGTGAGCTGAACATTGCATTCATCTCTCTCTGAATCACGACTTTAGATTTTATTGTGATTTCTCTGCCAAAATGGACTGCTTCTGAGTCTGTGAGTCAAAATATTAGCATTTCTTCCTTCAGCCTTTGGGTATTTTGTTGCAATGAGAAAAGCTGCTGATACACAAAGTAATTTACAAAACTAAGAGCTCAGAGGAGAGGGCCAGGACATGGACATGTAACAGCCTGGGGGCATTTCCACCAGGGCATCCTACAAAGGTAACATGAAGCTCCTAGTTCACTAAAGACCTACTATAAAAATAGGGCAATGAGTAACACAATACATAATCAAGCTGAAAATCAAAATAAGACAAAATACTGCAGTGGGAAAAAGACTGAAGTCACTGCTGGCTTCTATTTAGAAATAAATTTCTAGCATTAAGTGCTCCTTTCCAATTTGGTTTGGGTCAGAAGGTTATTAACACCATAAAAAAAAGTTAATGGAAAAGTATGGTCTAGGACAAAAATGTGTTATTATATTTTGTGAAAATGCCTACTTTGGGGAAATTATTATCTCAAAAACAGACATTCCGAAGTCTGTTAAAGAACAGCAAATTACATCAAAACCCATCTCCTACTGGATTTTATTTTTCAATTAGTAGAACTTGAGAGACAAGAATATATATAAAATATAGTTTTAAAGATGGATTAAGAATACCCAAAGCCCACATAGGCAACAATACAAAAACAGGCACATGTAAAAAAAGATGTTTGTGAACTGTCAAGAATGGTAGCATCCATGGGAGAGGGAGAAAGAAATGGGGAAGAGTGTTAGATGTCGCTAACACTCCAAGCTGAAACCATGGTTCCTCTGACCTTTGACCTATGACATGGCTTGCTCTCCAAGTCATGCTGCCTCCCTTCCAAATCCCCACATAACCCCCCAGGAAGGGCTGGGGCTCCCTGGGAACAAGGACCTGCACCTACCTTCCCATTGGCCGCTTAGCACCAAGGACCTGTTAATAACCACGTCAATTTCAGTAGCTCCATCCTCCACGGCCAGTCTGATCTCTTCCAATCGTGTCTTTAAATGAGTCTGTCCAGCTGGAAAGCCAGTGGCCACTGAGAGACATTTAAAAGAGAGAAAACAGAGAGGGAGAAGACAAGGAAGGAAAGAAAACAAATTTCAGTTGGTCAGTTTGTAAGTACAGCATTTAAAGATGTAAGCGTGTAAATGGTACCTTTAACATCACTCACGAACACAAGACAAAGTGCAGGGCAGAATGTGAGTGCAGATTTGCTTTAGGGGAAATGGTAATGTGATCCTCTCTGGAAGACCAGAAGTTCAGTTGCTGCAGCAATGTCTGCAGGGCACACTGGGTAACTAGCATCTAACTAAGTATGTTAGCTGACAGGAATAAAAACATTGGTGGGGCCTTACAAGACAGATACTGGTTGAGTCAAGCTTGCTACCCTGCTTACCCATTTATTTGCCCCTGATCTCTACTTCCTTGTGAGTGGACTGAGTCAAAGAGAGCAATCAGATGGTAGTACAGATTCCCCCAATGTCTCTCAACGCAACCAGCCAGCAGCGGAGCCCAAGGAGAAGCCAGGTAGGAGGGAAGGCCCCCACCACTGCAGGAAAGGGCAGAGAACACAGAGAAGAAACAAGAACACACACCTAGGGTTTTGAGAACTGGAACTTTTCCCCATTCATCCCATCTCTCATCCTAAGCATGCCTGCTGTCTTTCCTACAGTAATAAACTAACTCCTCTAGTCGGCTACCATAGGCCGAACACACTGCCCTGTTATGGAAATGAGACACTAATGTACTGAGATGTGAAAACCTAAGGAGGACAAAGATATAGCTGTCAGAAGTGCTGGGAATCCTTTCCAACAGGCTAGCGACACACATGGCGCAGAGGCTGAGCAATGGCTTAGTGCTTCAAATCACAGGCTGCTCTCCCACAGGACCTAACGTCAGCTCCTAGGACCCACATGGTGGCTCACAACTGCCTGTAACTTGTTTCAGAGGTTCTAATGCCTTCTTCTGGCTTCAGTGAATACTCACAGAAACCTGATTCATAAGAACCTATGTAAGCACAAACATAAACATATAAAAAGTGAATCTTAAAAAAGATATAATACATCACGTTTCATTAATAAGATAAGTAATACTTCTTTTTCTTTTCTATTTGAGACATGGACTTTCGATGTAGCCTCAGCTGGCCTTGAACTAGTAGCAATCCTCCTGCCTCAGCCTCCTAAATACTAGAATTACAGACATGTCTTACCATACCTGCCTCAGGCTGTTCATTTAAAATACCTTTAAATAAACATTCTTGTAGCCTTTTTAAAAACTAGACTCTAATCCTATCTCGTAATAAGTTTTTGGCCCGGACTTGCCCCAAGATCCAGACCAGCTGTCCCAAACAGACTGACCACAGCTGCTTAGTCCCAAATTATCACACAAAAGCTTACATTAATTTCATGCTCATCAACCTATGGCTCAGGCATATAAGTTGCTAACACTTTACTCTTAACCTAACCCATGATTAGTCAAGTGGCTTAGTACCTTTTCTCAGAGCAGTATTTTGACGTCTTTCCTCTGCATCTGCTGGCATCTCTGCCTGACTCTTCCACTTCCCAGAGTTTTCTTAGTCTGGTAGTCCAGCCTACACTTCCTGTCTGCTTTCTGGCCAATCAGCATTTTATTAAACCAGTAGGAGGGACAATATTTACAATGTACCAGAACATAAGCCCACAGCACTATCTGTCTCCACCTGTCCATCTATCCATCCACAGACACACACACACACACACACACACACACACACACTGAGCCATATAATAGTCTGTTTATTTTTCATTTACTCATTTAAAATGTATGTGTGTATATGTACATGTAAGGCCAGAAGACAACTTGAAGGAGCTGGCTGGCTCCTTCTGCTGTGTGAGCTTCGGGGATCCAACTTGGTAGGCAGCAGTGGCAAGAGCCACTTTCAATAGTACACTGCCTAAAACTTCCAGAGATAACACTGCCTGTCATCAGAATAGAGCTCATGCCACCAGCTAACACAAGGTCCTCCAGCTTCTTCTCCCACACCACCTGTTCATCCTCCCATGGGCACTACAATTGATTATCAGCCTTTCTCTTCCCTGAATGCACTTCTATGCCTTTATATATATGCTAGTTTCTGTCTAAATACTATTCCCTGCCTTATCAACAATATCAGCTTCTCCTCATCCCTCAAGGCCCAATGCAACAATTACCTATGCTGGGATGCATTCTTACTCTGTGGCCTCATCCACAGCTAAGAAAAACATTCCCTGCTCAGTTGCCATATGACACACATGCAACAGAATGCGTAGACATGTGTGCATGAATAATAAAGCTGATACTTTGACTTTATAAATCTGATGGTCCTCATAAAAAGAAAGAGTTCCTTAAGAACAGAAAAATGGCTCTATATGTTTAAGACTTAATATGTTAAGGTTTGGGGTTAGTGCTTTTGGTCTGTTTTTGAGAGGTCACTATGTGACCCAGACTGATCTCAAACTCCAAGCTCTCCCTGTGAGCCTCTAAAGTGGTGGGAATCTATATATGTGACACCCTGTCTACTTTAATGTCTCCCTTCACTACGTAATTTTAATACATACTAAAATCATGAATCAACACATCTAATATATGAAATCAATGTAATTACAGTATAAATTTATGGAGGACACACCATCCTGACTGTACTAAAGAACTTCAGGCATGTTGGAAAATAACAAGAAAAATAACAAGGGTAAAAGCCACAGCAAGTCTTACCTGAGGCCACGGGGATACTGCAGCCTGCGGCCTTCAGAGCCTTCACAGCATCACTCACCCGGGCGGGATAAACACAGACCGCAGCTGTGGTGATGCCTATAAAGGGGAGAGCATAGCAGCTTACCTTACATGGAATTCGGCAAAGACACTAGACCTTCAACTGTCACTTCTGGGACAAAACTGGAGAAAATCAAATGAGAGGGGAGAGACTTTCCCTGCCTGGCTGCAGCAAATAGAAGGGTTTAATCTATCTTCTGTGTGTGCGCAGGCCACAGCACATGTGTGGAGGTGAGAGCATCTCCCTTGTGGGCTCTACCATCAGGCTTGGCAGCCAGCCCCTCTGCTCCTAGGCCTTCTCACCCCTGGAATGCTTTCTCTCTTGCTTTTTCTTCTAGCTCCTGGAAATAAGGCCGATTTCTGATCTTAGTTCTGAGACATCATTCTTTGAAGCTATTTAACATAATTTTAACAATATTTTCCTCTCAATTACTGAACAGTATGCTTGGTTGAAAATATTCTATTTCATATGCTTAATAAAAAACTAGCTTTACATGACACTCAAATAGCCAGAAGATGAAGACAAAGGCAAAGGAACATCAGGATGATATGGGGTTTACACTTCCTCCTTGATGAGAAGCAGTAAGATGCTGTGGTGGTTTGAATGAAATGCCCCCATAGGCTCACAGGGAGTGGCACTATGAAGAGGTGTGGCCTTGTTGGAGAAAGTGTCACTAGGGTGGGCTTTGACTTTTTAGATGCTCCAATCAGGCCTAGTATCATTCTGTTCCTGCTGCTGCTGATCCAGATGTACAACTCCAGGCTCCTTCTCCAGCACCATGTCTGCCTATGTGCCACCAGGCTTCCCACTATGATGGTAGTGGACTAAACCTCTGAACCTGTAAGCCAGCCCCAATGAAATGTTTTTCTTTATAGGAGCTGTTGTAGCCAGGCAGTGGTGGTACACACCTTTATTCTCAGGACTCAGAAGGCAGAGGCAGGCAGATCTCTGTGAACTGGTAGCTAACCTAGTCTACACAATAAATTACAGACCAACCAGGGATACATAGAAACCCTGGACAAGGCAGGTAGGAGGTACAGGAACAGAGGGAGGGAAAAAGAGAGAATAAAATAAAAATTTAAAAGATTCAAATAACCAGTATAAAACCTAGAACATAAGACTCCACAAAAACACGTTACCGTTAGTACTATAAAACAATGGGGCTTGTGGTTTGCATTTTGTTTATGGCACTGGGAATGAAAACCAGGGCCTCTAGTACTCAACAATGACATACCTCCAGCTCTAAAGATATATTGTTCTAATAACAATCAGAAAGAAATGTAATAAATCGTTTTCAAAAGTGACAGTGTTGCTTAGGTCTACTAATAGCCCACAGATTATCTGCGATGCTTGCACTGAGCTAGCTCGGCACTTTTTCTGCACACACAGAACCTGGGCACCCCAGAGCCAAGAAGCATCTATCTACAGAGTGGAGCTCTGCCTCCCAAAACCATCTCGGCAAAAGATAACACTTTGCATGGCCCTGGCAGCACCAACTGGCTCCCCAGGTCTTAGTCTTCTCACTTAGAAAATATAAAGACTGGGGCTGGAAAGATGGCTCAGCAAATAAAAGCAATGGCAGCCCTTCCAGAAGTCCTGAGTTCAATTCCCAGCAATCACGTGATGGCGCACAACCATCTATAGTGAGATCTGATGACCTCTTCTGACATGAAGATGTATATGCAGATAGAGCACCATATACATAAAATAAACAAACCCTTAAAAGAAAAAAGATCAACACCACCATCCCAGTCTCCTCCATGTTTCAAATTTGAAAGCTCAATACTCAGGGCAGCCTTTCAACATTTTCTCTCATGTGCACTAGGAAAGTCAAAGGATATTTTGTTGTTTTTTTTTTAAAGTTCTAACCTAATACACAGTACTTCCCATTTGCATTTTATTGTCAAATGAATTTCATTTACTTCATGTATGCAATGTGATCATTAATTAATGAGACTGACTTTTCCCTCAGTGAGGGATTCAAAGCCTGTATTTCAGTCAGATAGAAAAGTTCCCAAACTAAAAAACTGAGAAAACTATCAACTAACAACTTCAATTCATAGATGTAAAACCTAACGTAAATCCAAGGTTTGTAATCTCTTCAGTTTTTGAAAGAAGAATCTCAGAGGTCTGTCTGTACACAGAGAGCAGAGATCTACCAGGGACATGATGCCCTGCACAGCAGCATGTGAACATCAAGTCCCTGGCCTCCTGCAATCTCTACTATAGTTATATATATATGTAGTCATAACCAGGTAAACACAGCTATACTTTACACCTCCTCACCTTTGTCCTGCATATTTAAGGCTTTTAAGAGGTCTTCCCGGATTGGATACTTGGCTTTGTAACAGAGCCGTTGAATGTTAGTAAATGTGTCATCCCCAGAAAGTGTGGTAAGGTCTATAAACGTAACAGCTTTCAGGAGCCATGCAGCCTAGATGAGGAGGAGAAGCAAAGGAAATCAACAATCAGGTGAACATCGGACCTAGTTAGAGAACAGAGAGCTGTGAGACAAATATGAGTGTCAAAAGCTGTGGTCAATGCTACTATAAAGCACTTTCGGACACATGGCAGAAACAGTGCTCAAATATGACCAATAGGGGCCAACAAGATAGCTTAGCAGAGAAAGGAGCTTGGTGCCAAGCCTGAGGACCTGGGTTCTAACCCCAGAGTCCACACGGTAGAAAGAGAGAATCAACTCTTACAACCTGTTCTACTTCCACACGTATGCTGGGGTGCACACACACACACACACACACACACACACACACACACACACACACACAATTTAAATTTTAAATTTTTAAAAGAATGGCAATCAAGATGAACATTACCTAGAAGAAAACAAAAGAACAGACTTCATCTATTTTTTTCTCAGAAACTCCACACTGAAGCCTCTGCTCCACCAGCTTGTGCCATTTCTGACTTCTGCTCACCCATCAGGAACTAGCCACAAGTGTGGTGCCATGAGATCTTCCTTCATTTGACTTCCTTTCCCAGGATCCAAGGTAATGCAATCTGAACTCTCTAAATTCCTTGTTATTGTTGTTTTTTAAATCCAATTCCATTATTAAAACAACCCTCATGTTGCCTAACTCACTCTAAAAAAAAGTCATTTTATCTTTTCAACTAGGATGAACAGAATAGGAGATGTTACTTGAAAGGTCCCCATCACAATGTTCTGCTTCTTTTGTAAAACAAACCCCGAAGTCACTTTAGGCCTACACAGCATGTCTCGGACCATCACACACAAAAGATGCTGGCTGGAAATATAACACTAAGCATCACTTTTGGAATTTTTATGAAAAGCAGTAGTGAGATAAAGTCTCTTACCATGGGTCTCAGCAGTGGACACACCAGGTATAGATGTTTATGGTTTTAAAATTAAAAAAGAAGACAGCCAAAGAAAGCATGGCTAAGAAACTGAATAAATAAATGTGTTGAGGAAATGTGCCACTTAATTCACTCATGAATAAAGATGCCTCAAATTCATTTGTGGTTTGGCCACTCAAGAGTGATAAGATTCCTAACTTGTTTGGATAAATTTGTTATCTTTCTCCAACCCATCATCATCATATATGAATTATTAAAATAAGCCATGGACAGCTGCAATCCTTTAAGTTTAGATGCATCTTGAGCAGAATTCAATACTGTGGCTTTGAGGGAAGAGGCATGCATAAATGCTCAAGAGGGCCTGTACCTGCCATTCCTTCTTCACGCTTCTGCGGGCCTGGATCTGCTCTGCCCGCCTCAGCACAGCGGCCTGATTCACGTGAACTCTGGAGATCCAGCTAAGATCTGGAGGGGAAAGCAACACTTGTAAGTTCTAAGAGTTCTGTTATGATGCCTAGTGGAAGGACATAACCTTCCCACATTATCAACATTCTCATAAAACATATACATCCTGGGGGTGGCAAGATGGCTCCGTCAGTAAAGCACTTGCTGGGCAAGCCTGATGTCCTGAGTTTAATCCCCAAGATCAACATCACCGTGGAGAGAAGTGAGTCCAGAAAGTTGTTCTTGAACCTGCAAACACTTCGTGGCATGCATGAGCCTGTACATCACACACATACAAAAAATAATATATTTTTAAAGATACTTCTTTTTCACACAAAAATAAATATATAATCTTGTAGTAAACCTGGTCATCATAAGATATACTTAATGCAAAATCAAGTGCATCTGAAATTGCAAAAACCTGTATTGATTAATTACACACACAAGCACAGCAGTGGGTGTGCCTTCCTTCCCTGACACACGAGTCTCACCTCTGACAGAGAAGACTTATTTGTGAGTGTCTAGTCCAGGAGAGAAAATGATTAATAAATACTTAGGTGAATTAGTGAATATTTAAAAGCATCTTTGCTCACTAGCCAGTTACTGACAAGATTAATACCTGCTAGATGCTGATACAGCCCATCAAAAGAGAATTTTTCAAAATCTAATAGAAATAACAATCGTGTAGCAGACATTCAAAACAGGGAAGAAAAAAAGAAACCCACTCAAAGTTGCATGAGACATGGCTAACCCTTCTGCTTCAATGTCGCCTCTTCTGTGTTGTCTAATTGTTTGTGAGGCTGGCTATATGTAGCTAAACGGCCATCATGGAAAGTCAGCCAGCCTCCCCAAAGATGTAACATTTGGATGCATCTCTGCCACAGAACTTTGATATGATTTTTGAAGAGCAGAGATGGATTGGCTTCTTGTATTTAGTTCAGTGTAAGATATGGTCTCACCCTTGGGAGTGCAATGTCTGGTGCCCATGACTTTCAACTCCACCCATGGATCTGGCAGCAACTAGCCTCTTCCTGGTAAGCTAAATGTGTATCCATTTATCTCCGTAGCTGGCCTCATTTCTACATCCCTGGCCTCCTATAGGAACCTCATGTTTTTGAAAATGTCTTATTTAGACAATGGTGGGCAAAGTACAATCATTAGGAAATAAGTGCCAATCACACCGCTCTGATACACACGAAGAACTGCTGGCTGCAGATTGCATTATGTACCAATCAGGTAAATTGTCTCTGTAAACTGATACCTACTGGAAACAACTAAGGAAAGAGGCTTTATTTCAGCCCATGGTCACATGACCATATGTATTTGGAAATAATATCATCTCAGAGGGATCTTTGAATAAAGGAAAAGTGTTCACCTTGTGGTCAACCAGGAAGCAAAAAAAAATATAACTCAGAAAAGGACTCAAGATCGTGGAGATAACTCAGAGTAAGGGTGTGTGTGCACCAACCCTGACAACCTGCACTCAATTCCTGGAACACATATGATAGAAAAAGAGAACGCAATCTGGAGATATGCCCTCTGACTTTTATACATCGCTACCCACACACCAACACACACAGACACAGACACAGACACAGACACACACACCAGTGAGAGAAAGGAAGAGAAGGAATGAGGGACCAGAGCACGACACTAAGCTGACAGTGACCTACTTCCTCCAGGAGGACCCACCTGTCACCTGTTACCACCTGTCATTCATGCCATCATATGAATTATGAGCCCATCAAGGGATTCATGCATGTATTCACTCATTAGGTCAGAACCTAAATGATCTACCTACCTCTGAAGAAGCATGCATGGACACGCCCACTGCTGTACTTCATCAGTCCTATAGACATCCCTCAATGCTATCACACTGACAACCATAATTGAGCATCACACTAATTAGTAACACAACCCAAAAGAGTTTTCTCATCACAAAGATGAGACCTAGGACCACCAGAACAATAAATAGGTCTTCATGAAAGACGCTTTCTTTCTCATTTTCATTTGTGGGTTCTTATAAGTATCAATATTAATGATGCAGAAATTCAAAATTTGAGTAAGAATGACTTACAGAAATATTATTTGATATCACTAAAGTAGAAACTGAGTTTGATTTTTTTCACTTCTGATTGAACTATTTTATTAGCTGAAATCATTTAATAAAACGGATTTTCAAAATTTCAACCCATCTGCTCTGCTCCTTAAAACATCACTTTGTCTTGGTTCTTTGCTTAGCCAACTCGAGAGAAAACAGATGCCTGGGCCAGGCAGACTCCTGCCCCTTCTTCCTGCCCAAAGACAGAGTATATTTAAGGCGGGGTCCAGAGGGTACTACTAAGCAGAGATGAGGATGCACATAGCTCATTAAGACTTAGAAGAACTGGGCTCCACCCAAACAGAGGGGAGGCTTTCACCACTGTTTGAGAAGGACAGTAAAGCCAAGAGTTGTACAGATTCATAAGGTCCGTGGCCAAAAAGGTAGCCAAGCTGGGGCTCCTTTCTCAAAGTTTCTCCCTCTTCCCTCCTCACATCCACTGAGTCCTGCTGCAGGTGAGAGATTCAAGCAAACCCAAGGGCCCAGCACCCTCCCTCCAGCACTGGCCTTGGGGTTCCAAACCTGGTGTTTTACGTTCTGTCTGTGGATCCTGGGTCCTATTTGTTCTTTCCACCTAGAATGTCTTTCCTTATCTTGAATGAACAGTGAATTCCCATCAACCTGCTAAGACTCAGGTCAGGGACTTCAGACATGGCTCAGTTGGTCATGTCCTTGGCTAGCAGCCCAGGAACCCATATAAACTTGGCACAGTGAGATACACTTGTAACTCTAGCATGTGGATAATGGAAGTGTATGGGGTCATCTTCAAATAAAATAGATTCAAGACTAGCCTGGGCTACATGAAACCTGTCTCAGAAAAGCGAGGAAAGGGGGAGGTAGGGAGGGAGGTCCCTTCTTTGGGAACACTTTCTAATGTTTATAAGTTGCACAGACTTTGTGTTCCTTTTTCTCTGTCACTTGGCCATCTCCATCCACTCCACTCCTTCACCTGGAACAGCACTGACCATCTAAACTCTTTGTGCCTCCAATAGGTAGGTAAAGTCTCAAGCAAAGTATATGGCAGTGGGAGGCACACAAGTAAGGTGACAGTTCTCCAAGTCCAGAAACTGGCTCCTCCTACCCTCCCCAGGTCAGAGGACTTCAGATCTCAGGAAGAGAAAAATGATGAAGTCTAGATGGGATGCTTGGGAACATTTTCCTTAAAAAGTAACTTTCAATGCAATGTATCTCCCACCTAAGATTAGAACCCATGAGGCCAGTGGCAGCACTACTGTGACTGCTTGCCACCAGTCCCTGGAAGGTAGGCATCTACTGGAGAATGTAACAAGAATTACTTCTCCCAGTATCAGCTCCGGTTGCTAAAAAGATCATTAATGGTCATAAAATTATCCAGCCCCATATTTAATCCAGCCACAGAATTTGCCTCTGTGACCTCCCATGGCAATGAATTATATAAGTGATGATCTCCTTTTATTAGCCCTTCATTTGCTAATCTTTAATTTCATCAAATAACCTTTGTTCTCCTATTATGGGGTCTGGGGAAGAAGGGATTGTATGACCTTTGTTATGTCCTTCATAACTCTTAATATCCCATTCAAGTACCCTTCAGTGTCTGCTCACCAGGAGAAATGACTCTAATACACGCACTCTCATCAAGACCATAGAATCTTCTGCTTTGGTGGTCATGAGGGGTTTCAAGTTCATGTGTCTTTGGGGAGAACAGACATGAAACCATAACTGAAAAGTAGCAATGCTCCTCCTTAAACTCAGAATGTCACTTTGGTGACATGCAGGTCTCTCTGGCAGTTATTCATGTGTTCTCAAATATCTCCCTTTTTTTTTTTAATTTTTCTAGTTTGAGTCTCAGTAGACAGAGGGGCTTTCCAAACTCCCTGGCACTTCATTTTTGTTTGCTTAGGGTCCTTCCTGACCCATGCGGTATGAAATAACCCTATATGAGGAGAAACATGTTGACTTCATCTTCAAATGTTCTCCAAAAGTAGAGAATTTCAGTTCGTTCTAACCATTCCAGTTAAACTTATTTCTGGTTCTGTCTCCAAGCATGTCACTTTCTGACATGTGCCTGTGTTTTCTCATCCCCGTTCATGTTCCCAAGTACCCTTCTTAGCTGTACTCACACAGTTGGCCACTATTTCAATATTGTTTATTTTCAACCTCCCAGGAATCAGCCACACCTTCCCAGCTGTGCAGGTATTCAACACTGAAAGAGCTCACCAATTAATGCTTGTACCCTCTCTATCCTGGCAAGCTAGTGCGTTATCAGTCATTGAAACTGATAAAGTATGTCATAAGCATGTCTGATCTGCCGACCTTCACCTTGGAAAGGGGTGAGACATGAGGATGCTACCACTAATTTTAAATTTAACTTCCACAAAAAATGAAAAGACATCACTTTGCCCAGTTTCTATCCTCACAATACAGAAGCCAGAAGCCTCCCTGTGAGCCCCATCCCTAACTGTGGGCAGGTAAGATCCAACAGTAGCCTTCTTCCAAGTCTCCCATCTATCAGCCTTCAGGAGAGGATGGAGTTCGAGGGCACTTTTGAACTTTCTGGGCACTAAGTAGATCTACTACTGTGCTTGTTAAACTGCTCCTGAGAATCCAGATGTTAAGGACGCAAACACCTACAACCAGGCAGCATACATAGCCTAGATGGACCTTCCTAATGATAGCGCCTGAGGCTCTTTGCACTTGACCTCAACTATCTTGTTTCTATCCAACAGACATTCACCTGCAGATATCAATCCAAATCTAGTTGAGGAATAAATCTGTTTATCAGTCAAATAACCATAATTTAAATGGTTTTTACCAAGACAAAGACTGTCTTGATCTCCCAACTCTGCTTCTGTGTCAATCAATCAATCAGTCATCTGTCCTCGTCCACCCAGTTGTCACTTCTGGTGCGTCCTGCATCCATAGCTAAATGGGTTATAACACTTTCAGGACATCAGCACACTAGAAGATAGCCAAGGGTCATATCACACAACAGTTTCAGTCTTGCACCTTTGCTCTGCCTGGCAGCACCATATCTTAAACTTAAGATTTTCCCACCTCTCTTTATCCTCCATCCATCCTTGAGATGATAGCCATTTCCCAGCTGCTGCTACTCTGATGTAATCAGGGGCATTTTGGAAAACTGCCTTTCTCCATTCATCAGCTCTTACCAGGAAGAACATAGTCTACTATTCTGGAACTTTCTATACAGTTCTTGAGCTGGCTTTCAGGTCCAACTGTTCCCAGGATCCTGAGGCTTGCTCACTCAGTGACCAGCCGGAGTGGGCAGCAGCAGTTGTTGATTGTAGTTATACAGTTAGTGGCACAGTTCCTGAGTGGCGATTGTCCCTGAGTGCCCAGGAGCAGATACTATTGTTTCTCCATTTGGCACCTCCTGAGGGCAAGTGCTGTGCTAAATGATGTGAGAAACACAGTGGCATATCAAGGATGCTCTGCCCTAAAGAAGCAAAGAAAAGGGCTGGAGAAATGGCTAAGCCATTAAGGCTAGGCTCACAACCAAAAATATAAGAAACAGAGAAGAGCCACAGATATGAAGAAGGCTAGGAAAGCACAATATGAGACACCTTATATGGGCAAAAATCAATGCATTCCACCGGCATTTCCCAACTTGTCCCATGGTTTTTATTAGAAGTTTTACACTTGAAAATATATCATAAAAACTTACTTTGGTGATTGAAGCAGAAAGGGGTGGGGGTGTTAATGGCTCACAACTGAGCAAAGACTACAGGACCAAGCTAGAAAAACAGGCAGAAGTCACTCAGCAGAGGGCCTCTAACAAGGAGAATGGGGCAGAGATGTATCTTACTTTGTTCAACACTCGTGAAATCCTGGGTTCAGTCTGAGTACCGCAGAAAACCAGGCAGGGAGGCTCAAGCCTGACATCCCAGCACTGGGGATGTGGAGGTAGACAAGAGGGTCACGACTCTGAGGTCTTCCTCACGTCCTGAGATACATGAGACTTCATCTCTAAATAAATAATAAACTAGGACAACTAGTTTATTTAACAGCTGTCTGAACAAGCAGTCACCGAGGATACCATCCCAGCCTTCACAGGAGAAGCATCTAACACTCATGCCCTGGCCTGAGCTCAATCACACAAAAAACAAACATGTATATGCTCCCATTGAGCAAGGTCAAGCAAACAGATTGTGGGATGTGTAAGCATGAAGTATGAATGAGAACCTTACAGACTGAAGGCCATGCTGTTACCATTCACCCACTCTGTAAATCTGAAATGAGTTACTTCAAGTCAGACGTTTTCATGTGGAATACACACATGCACCCCTACCAGTAGCCTCAAAAAGTGTGTTTAATGAAAAATGTAATTGTACATTTCCATTGCTCAGGAAGACTGACTATCTGTCATTTGCACATTTTATAAATGTACTTCAAAAAGCAAAGGGCTAATACAGACTACAGAAAGACTTAACCTGTTGAGAAGCAGGGTATCTACTTCAAAACTTGTGTGTTAGGTCAAGATAGAACCTAAAAAATTTAATACATTCTTAGAAGATAATAACTACATAAAACTCTGAAGTATGGCCTTCATCTAGAGAAAGGATCAATTTAAATATTGCTCATTTTCACATGTGGTTATTTCAGTGACCACATAAAATCCAGACATTAATAACAGAATTACTAAACCATATTTGTATTTTCAAAAATGCAGGATTTGGTGCTACTGTGGCTTTGCCTTAGTATGTTAGGCAAGCGCTATACCGCTGAGATACACCCCTAGCCTAAATATATAATCTTCCCACAAATGTGCTCTAGAAAAAGTACTGATAGACGCTTCCCCAAGTTCCTAAAGATGGTGAGTAGCCAAAAAAAAAAAAAAAAAAAAAAAAAATGACCAGCTCAGGCTGGTAGTGCACACCTTTAGAAGGCTGGCCAGAGCTATAAAAAGAAACTTAGGGTCTCAGAGAGAGAGAGATAGTTATTTCTGGCCAGGATCAGAGGTTTGACTGGCAGTCTGGCAGTCCACAGTTCCACAGAAACACAGAGACATTTTCATTAATTTTACACTGATTGGCCTAGGGCCCAGGCATATTAACTTGCTAGCTCTTTAGTCTTCATGCAAGCAGCATTCTCCCACGGTTTCTCTAAGCTCCCGCTTGAGTTCTTACCCTGATACCTCCATGATGGACTATAATCTGTATGATGAGATAAACCTTTTTCTCCCCAAAGCTGCTTTCAGTCAGAGTGTTTATCACAGCCACAGAAAGGAAGTTGGAACACATGTATTATCTAATATCTGGTTATTTATCTTAAAGGTGACAATGTGGCACCAATGAATCTAATTGAATAAACACACTATAATTTGATAATTGACTAATTTTCAAAGACACTCAACTGATGTGGTTTGTTTTTCTGTATGCTGTAAATATCATTCATTAAAGACTGTTTAAGCCTATGGCAGGCATCTTAGAAGGAGGCAGGACATCTGAGAATGGATACAGGAAAAGGAGGGTGGAGTCAGTGAGAGAGACAATCCAGCCACCCAAGAAATAAGATGCAAAAAATTGGTAAACCATGACCCACGTGGCAGGACAGATTAATAAAAATGAGTCGAATTAAGATGAAAGAGCTAGCTAGAAATATGCCTGAGCCATAGGCCAATCAGAATGTAATTAACATAGGCTTCTGTGTGTTTCTGTGAGACTGCGGGAGTGTGGGTCTAGACCAGGGATGGGACGGACAGGCCAGAAACACAACATTGAGATTTGGATCAAGAATGCCCCCCCCCAACGCTGGTGTGCTCTGTCTCTAGTTCACAGAGTTATCTTTGAAGGAGTTGGAGCCTGGCTGGCAAAAGTGTTGACCGGAGCAGGCCTTCAAAGCCACCCTTGCTTCCTACTCCAACTCACAAGCATTCGGCCACAGAGGAGCACTCTGTCGGATCTTCTCTGCCATAATGTAAACTGTTATGATGAGCCAAAATGCCAAAATGTTTCTTGTCTTATGTGGTTTCTTCTAGGTATACTGATCATAGAAATGAAAAAAAAAAAAACCACACAGTTGCCAATCAAGAAAAAGCCTGTGGTGGTTAAGGTCCTAGAAGAGATCAGGGGTCCCACAATATCCACCACTTGCCACATTTCCACATAAAGGGAAAGCAAACCCATTTGAAGGTATTACGTATAAGTCTAACTGGAACTCCAACCACATCCCAGCATACTGTGGAGTTCCTCCCAAGCTCATATTCTACATCTACCAGTAAGCATCCTTGTCCACAGCTACCTGCTTCTGACCCTGCAGGTCAGAACACTCCAGCATCTGGATAAAGGAAAGAGTTCTTGTGTTCACACATCAGGTAGCTTGTGCCTGTTTATCCTACCTGTAGTCTCCACTGCTAGTCTATGACCTAGCTTTCATTCAGCATATGTCTTAAATAAGGTCTCAAAAACCATAGGCAGAAGAACCAGGTACTAAATCTCAGGTCATTAGATTTCAAAACCCAGTCTCTGAGAACAAGATTAAGGCTTAGATTCCAAGCACCTAAACATGGGCCTCACAGCATGCACCAGTAACCCTAGCTCTGAAAAGGAGAAGACAGGAGGAAGCCTACAGATTACAGGCCCATAACTCCAGTCAGCTCAGTAAGATCCCATCTCAAGACGTAAGATAGAATGTGATCTAAGAAGAGACCAGATGGCCTCCTTCTAGACTCACGCACACACACATCCTAACTTCCTTTCAAAATAGGACCTAGGGATACATTTAATTAACTGAATCAACATCTGAAAATATATATTTTACTCACAGAAAAGTTTAAACTTAAACAAAGCAGTCTACAATACACAAACAAGTGCTCAAACTGTTTGACTACCCTTTGAGGCCAAACTGATCTACACTCAGAAAGGCGAGGAGCTGTACAGCCACTGAACATGTGGCACATGCCTTACATCATCCACTACCCTGTGAATTACAAGAAATCACTGAATGTTTTCTAGATACCAATTTATCAGTCTCATGCTCCACCGGCAGGCTGTGATCTGTACTTAACTACACACACACACAGAGACACACACATTTATACACGCATGCATGCACACAGAAACAAACACACAGACAAAGCACACTCAGGCAGAAGGAGCTTAGATTGATGTAGGTGTACCTCTCCAACAGCAGGCAGCTAATGTACTAAAATCCTAACTGTAAGCAGACAGGGTTGAGTGAATATTATTTCCCCAAACAAACGGAGCAGCCCCTGGTGCGTTGGCTGAGCACAGGGGCTGCCAAGGCCGCCTAGGAGTGTCTGTTCCTGGACTGAATTAGAAAGAAAACTACCACCTGCTGGGTGCTCATTCAAAACACTACCTGATCTCCCACAGCTCTCCTTAGGCAGTTCTTTGTGGCATAGGTCTTGAGGGGCTGGTTTCAGAGTTCTCAGATGCTCTGTAAGTCATCACAAACCTTAAAAGCGCTGCCCCTCCAAAAGAAGTCACTGGAAGTGCCCACTTAGAAGTTCCTTTTTTTATTGTAATAGTAAGTGAAAGAATGCCAGCTCCCAGCTGCCAGCCCCACTGACCCAGTGACCCGAAGGTGGGGTGGAAGTCACATAAGCCAGCTGGGTTTTGCTCCACAGTCACAGAGAAACCTGCTCCAGTCTGCAGGGCAGGGTTTGACAGGCAGAGATAGAAAGCTGAGGCGGGAAAGCCCTTCAGATTGCATGTGCAAAGAAGAGTGGACATTCAGAAAGGCAGGAGAGAGCAGGCAGGGACCCGACACCCTCTACTCCCTTCAGTTAAATGTTAAGCTCAACCACTAAAGTGTCAAAAAAAATTCTAGCCTTTTAAGGTTTCTTCAAAGAAAAATAGT
Organism: Sigmodon hispidus; assembly: GCA_004025045.1. Classification (NCBI taxonomy): domain Eukaryota; kingdom Metazoa; phylum Chordata; class Mammalia; order Rodentia; family Cricetidae; genus Sigmodon; species Sigmodon hispidus. The sequence continues at coordinate 12,941 of PVIH01012651.1, read as the reverse complement.
TCCCACACTTTAGTGGGAACTGAGCATTCTATTATTCTCCCACACAGTTACTGAGGAGTGGAATACAGGATAGCAAAAGGCCAGTGCACTCAAAAGCCAAACTCCCCACCTCCTAAGAACCATCACTAACATTGGCTGACACTAAAATTCTTCTTGGCTAACAATTCAAACAAGGTCACACACACATTTTCATTTGTGTGCCAACAGAATGTCTCCATTACCCAAGAGCTAAATACAAAAAAAATAGTTAAATGTTAAAGAGATTTTTCTCTTTCTTAGCTTTCTATCTCTGTATGTGGGCCAAGGACAAAGCTCCATAGGTAGAATGCCCACCTTGCATACAGGGAGCCCTGGGTTCCAGCCCCAGAATAAGAAAAAAAACTTTCATGAAGGAAAGTTCATGAAAGTGGGGGTTTAGGTTTGACTTCCAAGGCCAGGGACAGTTCCACTAGCAAAGCTGACGAAGTCCCTAGGCATTCCAAACAGTGGCAGCATGCCCCAAAGTCAACCCAAGGACCGTGATGGCCTGAAGTGTAAGCCGGATGGCAGAGAGCAAGTGGCAGGAACAAGATCGTAGACCAAAGACTGGGAGGAAAAGAGGAGGATGTGTGGGCTGAGTTCATCAGTCAGCAGAGGCTATGGTGGGAGACTGGGGTGGCAGCCCGGCAGGAAGAATGCTTACCTAGCATGCAAGAAGCCTGGGTTTGGTGCCCACCATAAAACTGCACATATAAATCCCAGTACTCAGGAGACAAAGAGGAGGATCTAAAGTTGAAGGTCTTTCTTCACAGAGCTTGAGGTCCATCTGGGATACATGAGACTCTAGGCACGTAAAGCAAATTGCATCCTGGAAGGTACTGTTCTTTATGATATGAGAGATAAAGAGTCCACCCACAGGAAGGTAAACTTCGCCATCATATATACATAGTGGGCACCACTGAGAACCAGAGCACTTCAGGAGACCGGTGGAAACCAACGGTGCCTACAAGGGGGACTGGAGACCATGAGGGCTGATATTTCAGAAGAAAAATATAGAAGCGGACATGGCTCATCAAGTTGGGGGGGGTGACCTAAGTTAATCTTCTAAAATGGAATTACAGATTGAGGACCCTGAAGCCCGGAGACTCAATTACAAGTTCAAGATCACACAGAACCTGCCAGGTCTACAAAGGAAACTAGGTCACTAGATTCCCAAGCCCAAATTATTTCTAAAAGGTCATATAAATAAGGCTGGAGAGATGGCTCAGAAGTTAGGAGTATGTTCTGCTGTTCTAGAGAACCAGAGATTGAATTCTAGCACTCAGGTCAGATTGACAACCACCTCTAACTCCAGCTCCAGGGGGATCCAATGCCTCTGGTCCTTGTGAGTACTGACAGGCATGCTAACAAACCACACACACACACACACAAACACAAACACACACACACAAATTAAAGAAAGATTATATGCCTAAAATGAAATGGAAGTATGTCATAAAGAAATAAAATCCTTTTAAAAATCTGAAAAGATAAATGCAATTTGTTCTATTTGAATAAAAGCAAGCAAAGCATGGTGGTACACGTCTTTAGTCTCAGCACTGTGTAGGCAGAGGCAGGCAGATCTGAGGCAGGCAGATCTATGTGATCCTGAAGACAGTCTGGTCTACAGAGTGAGTTCCAGGACAGCCAGGGTTACACAGAGAAACCTTGTCTCAAAAACCCAGGAAAACAAAACAAAACAAACAAACAAACAAACCCAAGAAGTTCAATGAAATGAAGCTTTTCCTGGAGTGGCCCAAAAGTCCTAGGCCCAGCACAATGTCACCATCATGTGTGTTCCATAACACAAAATGAGCATGCCTGGGAACAGCGGAAAGGGAGGAGTGATTCCTCACTATATCTTTAATGGAAGTGAACATTAAAGACTATGACCAACGCTTTGTCAGGGAGAGGGATAAACACAAAAAAAGACTGTGCTCAGACAGGTAAGTGAAGCGCTGGCCTTCTAAGACTGAGGACCTGAGTCCAGACTCTCAGCATCCACATAAAAGACAAGACTGCCATCGCATCTACATTCCTAGTGTTAAGAAATTTTAATCAAAGCAACCTCAGGAGGCATCCTGAATCTCACCTCACTGACCAGCTAGTCTAGCCGAAAAGGTGAGTCCCAGGTCCAGTGAGAGACTCTGCCTCAAAAAATAAGGCAGAGGGCAACTAAGGAAAACACCGAACACTGACATTCATGAGGGCCCCTAGAGGGAAAGACAGCGTAGATTGTGGCACTGAAACTCAGTCTTGAGAGCTGGGAGGCTGCACCAGCCAGGCAACAAAAGGGAAGTCTAAAGAGTAAACCCAACCATAGCTGTGTGAATGGCCACTGAAGGGGACACGTGGCTCCTGACAAATTCTCAAAGTCTCAAAGACTGTATGTTGGTTTTTGTCTTGTTTTGAAGATAATTTTTAGAGTAGCTTCAGATTTTCAAAAACAGAGACCTCGCAAAGATGCCCATGTCACCACAAACATAACTTCCTCCATTATTAACACCTGCCACCACAGCAGCATCGATGGAGTACCAGTGCCTTCACCTTACAGATTAGGAAAAGACAAACTGGAGCACAGACCTTTATCCTTTAGAACCTTTAGTGCATCTAGGAAAGCATGCACAGCCAAGCAGAGATTCTGAGGACCATTCCACAGGTGCTGGTTTCAGGTTGGCCTGTGAGAGTGACAGCTGTGGAAAGGGACATAAGAGAGGGTGGCAAGGTGAGGAAATGCTAGGTACGATGATACACAAGTATGCAAATGGAATCATGAGAGTCATTCTCTTCTACACTAACGGAATTACTCAACAGACGAAAGACTGTTTAAGAGCAGATACGCAAGAGAAAAACAGAGCTCCCACAGGCTAAGACTTGTTTATGGACATGTCTATTTCCCACACTTCCAATCACTCTTGGTCCAGAGAATTAATCCAAAGTGCCAGAAGCACAAGTCTTCAAGTTAATGGCATTTTGAACCAGCCACACAGGAGATGCAATGCCATTCTCTGGTATACCCACACTGTACATGCTTCAGCACTGAGCATTGCTTGAATTCAAGTAATTGGCATTCTACTCTTTAAAAATGTCTCAAATGTCAGGTGTGGTGATGCCAGGCTATAATCTCAATAACCAGGAGGCTGAAACAGGACAGTTGTAAGCTCCAGGATAGCCTGGACTATATGACACATTACAAAAATTCATGACAAAATCTAAAAAGCTCTGCTAAACTACAGACATATTCATCTTTCTCAATGATTTGTGTACATGTGTGTATGTATGCCTGTGTATGTACCTGTCTGTGTGTGTGTGTTTGTCCCTGACATGTTAAATTCTTAAGGACAGCTGGCCCTTGAGCCTCTGGGCAATCCCCCTGCACAGTAGGAGTGCTGAGATAACAGATTCATGCCTGTGGGGTTTTCATGGAGGTTCCCAAAAAACTCAAGCCTTGAGCCTTGAGTGGCCAGTGCTTTCATTCCCTTAGCCATTTGCCCACCCTGCTGTAATATGTGAATGAACTGCACACCAGCACACACCCCTACTCTGAACTGTGAGGACATAAGTAGGACCCTAAGTATTCTACCAAAAAGCTCATCGGAATCAGGATTCTGATCAGATAGGTAATTTCAGTACTTTTCCCTCCTTTAAAGACCATGGCTCGGCATCATTAACTGGAGTCTAAAACATCTCCGGCACGAGCCAAGCAGAGCCGTTTTAGAGAGCAGTCCCCAGCAGCTACTTCTGTGCCTGGCATTTCTTTGGAGGAAAGCCAGGGTATATAAAGAGTGAGGAGTTGGGATGTGAGTGTCTCAGCATTTTAAAAACTATGTACTGCTGCCGGTGCAGAGATTAAACATTTATCCTCCTCTGGCGGCCACTTTGGTTTCCAGGGAACTGCCTGTTTCAGTGAGGCAGGGGGAGAGGTACACCCACAGACGCTCACAACACACACCAAAGTCGACTGAAATTTTTCAAAGTGCCTTTTCATGCCTTTAATTCAAAGATGAACACATTTCAAGGTGACCCAATCCTCAAGCGACAGACAGTGTTTTAAAAGGGCCAGAATTCTCCACTTAAACCATTTCTAGTGACATGTTTCAATCTCGTCCTCAAGGGCTCCGTCTCTGTCTCATTTAGAAGTCTTTCTTTCCAGGCAGAGGCAGCCCATTTTCAATGAGGGCTTGAAGTTTGTCTTTCCTCCTAATAACTAAAATCCACAGGGCTTAGAGACGCTTATAAAAATGTGTTTCAGCATAGCAGGTACCATAGAGGATTTTTAATTATTTAATTATACAACAAACTCCAATCATTATTTTAGTTTTCTATTTATCAAAACATTATCAGAATAATAAATGACAACAGACTTCAAAAGCAAAATAACAATGTTCTTCATAAAAGGACACCCCACTTAAACTATAGAAATGTACACTCGCCATACTGTGTGACCCACACACAGAAATAATCTTTTCAGTCTTCAATAAATTAGTCATATCTACTCTAACAGAATAAGATACACTAGAAATCTGAACATTTGGGTTCCTGTGTTTAAAGAATCCTAGACTACTTTCTCTCAATCCCTATGCACAAACGCTCCCCAGAGAAACAGGCTTTCAAAGAAAGCCTCCCCTGAACAGCTGTAATCCATCTCTTCCTGACCTCCCTTGTTCCTGAAGTCATTTTTGTCAGCCAGACAAAATATCCAGAAATGAGCTCAGGCTGGACTACAGAAGGATGTCTGGCAGCTAAATAAAAGCCAGCATTCCTCAGGAACCTGTGAAACAGGTCTTCAGTCCCCTAAAAGAAACGTTTCCCTTAGGGCTGGCAGAGGGACATATGGCTTGGGATATCAAAGGCCATGCTGGCCTCCAAGCTCCCTCACTATCACAAGTACCTGCCATACATTTCAAAGTCCACACTGGCATCTGACCCTTCTCACTTCCCCCTGCCCTAAGTCCCTCCAGCCCACGGCCTTCCCTCCTCATTGCTACTCTTTCTTCCCGGAACCCAGCTCCTCCCACCACTCCATCTCTTGCTCTCCACTCTTGCTATGCTCTTTCTAGCTCTTGAGCTCTCCTATGCTCGCTCTCTCCTCTACTCTTGCTATCTCACTATCCTCACTGTTCTCTGCTTCCCTAGCCCTGCCAATGACCAGTCTGCTTTTTTTTCTCTCTGCTCTAGACTCTTAAGAGTTGCCTCTGGATATTTTCTCTCTTACAACAGAAACCTTCCCCTTTATAACTGAGTAGATCTGTTGGCAGTTCCTTTACTATATGCCCCCTTGAATACAATTTTGTTGGTGGTAGGTTTGTTCACTTTAGTTTTGAGATACGGCCTGGCGTATCCCAGGATAGCCTGGCCTCAGAATTGTTAGCCCCACCCCACCCCTAACTGGGATCAAATCACAGTACTGGAACTAAAACTAAGGCTTCAGGCATGCCAGGCAAACACCTAAGTGACAAGTCTGCTCTCAGAGATCAAAGAATGGGCCAGGCTAACCCTAGAATCCATTCCCGGGGGCAAGATGTTAAGGAGCAACTAACATACAACTCTCCAAATATCTGAGCATACAAATACATATTTTAAAGTGCACTTTGGCTCCTTTCCTCTCTCTTCCTTAGACAACTGGACTAAACTACCAGAAAGGAGGGAACAAGACAGGCATCTGAACCTCTGCATCTGAGACAAGAAAAAGTGGCCATTCAGAGCTCAGCCTTCATCCGTGTGTTTCTTTGTGCTACACCAAGACTACCCTTGATATTACCTCAATTGTGGATGTATCTATCTCTTGTTAGTAACAGTATCTGTCAAACTTTTCCCACTTCCTCTCAATGAAGATTTCTGAAATGTTTTCCCTTAACAGAAACAGACATACAAAAAAAAGATGTTACTAAAATGTTCCCTAGCACATAATTCCTATTTTCCAGGTGCCTCCAAAGGTGCTCGAATTTGAAAGGAAGCTTGTGCTGGCTAGGTTTTTGTCAATTTGTCATTAGCTAGAGTCATCTGAGGTGGGGTCACCCCTGAACTGGTGGTCCTGGCTTCTATAAAGAAAGCAGGCTGAGCATGCCATGAGGAGCAAGTCAGTAACCAGCACTCCTCCATGGCTTCTCCATCAGCTCCTGCCACCAGGTCCAACTCTGTTTGAATCCTGTCCCAACTGCCTTCTGTGGTGGGGCAGCAGATGTAAACTGAAGTTCAAGGTGTCAGCCTACCAGCAAGAAACTCTCTGATGGGTGAATCTCAGATAGGCAGGGCCCCGAGACCACAGACCCCAGAATGTCTCTTGCTTCTGCTGTGCCTTTACATGTTCACTGCTGCCATCTTTCTCTGGTATCTGACATGGTGTGAATGGGTGTGGGGAGAACCTCACTGCTTGTAATATAGTGTGTTTATCTCATACAAACATCCCATCCTACTGGGTTTTTTATCTATGCATTACTATGAAGATGATTTCTTCTTAAGTTGTACTATCTAATTTATAATAATAATGTTAAATAGTGTTGATGATTAAAAATATAAACAAGGAAGTGTCATACAGCTAGAACATATGAGTTTCTATTAAGGAGCTGTATAGACTGGCTTAAGTTAATGATTATAAAAAACAATTGAGTCCCAGTAGCTCAGCTAGTTTAAATTCTATGTATCTTAATGCTGAAATATGTAGTCACAGATTTTGCTGTGCATCATTAGCTGGAACAAAACTTTATAAAAATTCAAGTTAGATCAGATGTTTTGATAACTGCTTTCACGTGAAAAACCCAAGAAGACAATTTAAAGTTTTAGAAAGGCACATAGTTGAGTAAGAAACTCTTTAAGATCAGGGAACAAGAATAAAGCAGCAGTTATTACTAGCTGATATACTTTTCTTACTAAGACTAGTTGATGACCAAAGGTGAGAATTAATTCCTTATATCCATTTCTGCCCTCAATCCCTGATACAAAAAACTACTGATGGGTAGCTATGCATACTAAAATTTAAAGTAGAGCCGATTGATTCTTATTCATATTTAAGTTTAGGTTTGGGATTCCTTGTAAGTTTACCTTTCAAGATAAGTAATAAAGTAATTGGCCCTTTCTTTGTAACTGCAAAATGCAGCCTGCCAGTAAAAGACCTGACAGAGAATATCTTGCTAGCTTACACAGTCAACCTATAATAAGTTGCTTGGGTATGAATCTAAGGGGGTTCTTGGAATAATTTGGTTTTTTTACTTTTAACACGTAAAATGTTTATCTCTTGTTAGTAACAGTATCTGTCAAACTCTTCCCACTTCCTCTCAATGAAGATTTCTGAAATGTTTTCCCTTAACAGAAACAGACATACAAAAAAAAGATGTTACTAAAATGTTCCCTAGCACATAATTCCTATTTTCCAGGTGCCTCCAAAGGTGCTCGAATTTGAAAGGAAGCTTGTGTTTTTACTTTTCGTCATTGTAATCATTCACTTGAAAAACAAAATTAACCACACTGTAATTTTTATATTGCCTGAAAGGTTTTCCTGTGGTATATAAGCTGTAAGGGAAAGAATAAAGATGGAGTTAAAATGAGTGAGGAGGAAAACATCAAGAATGACAGAGTTAGGAGGAACTAGAAGGGAAACATCGAGAAGAAAGCTAGAGTTAGAAAGAAAACATCAAAAGTAAAACAAAGAATAGAAAATGCAAAGGAATACAGAAAAGGTCTGAAAGAAACCATCAAGAGTGTCCTCCGTGGCCCCCCCCCCCCCCCCACACACACACACACACACACACACACACACACACACACACACACACACACACACACACACAACACCAGCTCAGTTAGAAAAGTCTATGGATTTTCCTTTAAGCCCTGAGCTGCTGGGGGCTGGTCCCCCAGGCAACAGTAAAATTCTGTCTCAAAAACAAAGGGACAAGAATTAAAAATGATTTAGCTGCATCTCCTAAGAGGAAAATATGAAGTTTAAAGTAAATGCTTGGGAGAAATTATGTTATATCTTCTACATGTACACAGACATACCCATTTTCAATCCCTAGCCTCCATCTTCAAGGATTTTCCAATCTAGGATATGCTCAGTCATTGCTACAGCTTACATTCCAGGGATAGAATTAAAATCTAAGCCATCATCTGTTGGAAGGCATTGACTAAAATGAAATGTACCCAGTAGAGACACTAGCTGTCAAGCATGCTTACCACTTTCCTTCCATTCAGTAAAAACTCTAGACTGTTTATTCAAAAAATAAGTCCCTTTTAAATGGAAAAAAGTAACCATGTGTATCACATAGCTAATTTCTCAAAATCAGCCTCTACAAACAGAATTTTCTGCACTTTTTTAATATCGTTACTTATTCAACACTACATGCAGAGAAATAAAGAGGAGGCTACAAGTATCTTTGCAGTATCCAAACCTCTTTTGGACAGCAGAAACTTCCTAATTCCTGTTTTACAAATGAAGACACTTAAGCAGAAGGTGAGTAATTTACCCCAAATCACAAGACTAAGAGGGAGGGTCCAGGATATAAAACAAACTATTACACAAAGTTAAATCATTAGCATTTGGCTCAGTTACCTTTTACTACGTCTGAATTTTAAGTTGTCTTTCCCAGAAATATCTGAACTAGTATCAGTGAGATGTAAAACGGTTTTAAAAGGGACATTTTTCCAAGTCGTCTAAAATCACTTTTAGCAGGCCATGACAACTTCCCGACCAGCAAAGCTAACTTTGAGTACGGCTAACGTGAATAGGGCTGTATATGGCACAGTACTCAGCCAAGCTTTTCTCTGAGGTTTGTTTTCTTTGCGACCACAGTGACACAAAGTGGAAAGGTGGTCTAACCCTCTCTTGCTTCCGCCTAAAGGGATTAAAACTGCAAAGAGCCAGGCAGCAGGGATGTCTCCTGCCATGGTTCAGGTCTCTGCCCATTAGGGACCGCCCTGGGCGTCCCCGCTCCTCCCCGAGCACGCGACCTGGAGAAGGGGTGCGCAACCCGCCGGCTCTTACCGAGTTCTGAGCCCCGACAGACAGCGGCCATCGTGAAAGCTACCGAAGGCCAACTCTTTTCTGGGCCGTCTTCCGCACCAGCCTACCTTCTTCCTGCCAAGGGCCCGCCCCAAGCCACGCCCCACCATAGCCACGCCCCCAGTCCAACTTGCCTCTACACCTTTTTCTAGGAGGCAGCTGCAGGGCTTGGCGCCCAGCAAGGACATCACACCTATTCCCCTGGCCCTCCAGACCAGGCATGTGACTGCTCCCAGAAGTCTCCCCAGAACATTTAAAAATGCTTACATTGCCAGCTGAGCTAAACAGAATGAGTCCAAAGTACAGTAGCCATAGGATGCCTGAGTGGCGGTTGTAGAACCCTTCTTTGGTGGGCAGAGCTCTGCAATTTTGCCTGAATTGTGGCCTGAATTCCATAGGCCTCAGAGGATTGCCAAGGCGCAGTCTTAGGCCCTAGAGCACACTGTGATTTCTACTCTGGACTCAATGAAAGAGCAGTTGGGACGTGAGGCTGGGACCACCTGGTTTCTCCTTTAGTTTCTGAGGCAGTTGTTTTGCTCTGTAACCATGGCTGGCCCAAATTGGCTTTGTTGAACCAGAGGCCCAGAAACTTTGTGATCCTCCAGCCCCAGACTCCACACTGCCACCACATTCAAGATTTGGTCTCTTTCATTAAAAATAATAAAATAAATTCATTTTGTGTATACACGGAAGCACATACATACATGTGTATAGGTACCTGCAAAGCCAAGGCAGGATCCTCTAGAGCAGGAATTAGAACAGGGATTCATGAGCTAAGGACCAAGTGCTCATTCTTAAACGCTGAGTCATCTTCCTCAGCCCTGAAGGGATTTTTTCCCCCCAAACTTAGTTCTGTGAATAATTGAATGTGTGACCTAGGACACATTACTGCCCTTTGTGAACTTCATTTTCTTTATCTGTAGATGATCCTGACAATTTCTTGGCTCTCTAAAATTGAGATTCTGTGATGTTGACGTTTTCTTCAACCTGGCTTCTCCGGATTCCTCCAGGCTCAGCATAGGCCATCTAATCTTCACTCACATATGGAATCATCTGCTCAGCTGAAAAGGTCTCACTCAGCTATGGGTTTGTCTGGCATGAATCAATTGCTCTGGGTGTTTTCAGATATAGGAAAGCATTTTCATCTCAGGGTGAGATGAAATGTACACCGAGAGAAGCAAAATTAAGAACTGGGCAGCGGTCTGGTGGTAGTGAGGGCTTGAACGCACTAAAGCCATTTAAATTTCAGTTCTACTTAATGATTAGGTCTTAGGAATGCTACACCTGCTTACTGCAAAACAGGGTGACCAAAATGTTTGCCTTGCAAGGTTGTATAATGTATACATACCTCAGGACATGATAAATGGAAGTTATTAATGTGTCAGAGACATGTCTAGTCACATCCATCTACTTCTAAGTAGTTTGAATGTATCTAGATCATACTCATGCCTGTTGGTAGTCTCAGGTTTTTGTGTCTCATCTGGCTGAGTTCCAAATAATCACACAAAGGCTTATATTAATTATAAGCTATTTGGTCTATGGCTCAGGCTTATAACTTGCTCTTATACTTTAACTCATGTTTCTATTTATGTTTAGCCATGTGACTTGGTACAATTTGTTTAGTGCAGCATTCTCATCCCACTTCCTTTGCTTCTAGCTGTCATCTGTTGTTCTGCTCTCCTGTTTCCAAGAATTCTAATGTGGTTGCCTCCACCTATAATTCCTGTCTAGCTACTGGACTTTATTAAGGCTTTATTAAACCAATAGGAATGACTTACAATACTTACAACGTACAAAAGCATAGTCCCACAGCATTTCCTTTTCTTTTTAAAGAACCCCAAATCTAATCTCTTTGTATAACTTTTTTTCTCATCATTATCTGTAATAATTTGGAATCAATACTGTAAGCAAGGGCAAAATCCATAATCTATTTTTGGAAAATGTGGGCATAGTTCTTTAGACTCATTGCTGAGTGGGGGTGCTGGTAATCTTATGAAGATCCTGAGAAAATTTAGGATTAAGTCTTGACTGGAGTACTCAATGAAGTTGGGTCATTTTAGCCATTTTCTTTGAAGCTGTTTTGGATGCAGAGCTCAGAGATGCCCTGAAATGTTGGATCATCTGAGCCATCTGTTCACATCTACAGGGAGTCTTCTATTAAACCTTTTTTTTTATTATCTTTTTTATTTAAAAGGTTTTTTCCCTTCATTTTACATACAAACCAGTTACCCCATCCTGGCCACCACCCCACCTTTTCCCATCCCCCATCCACTCCTCAGAGGCTTCCCATGGGGAGTAACAAAGTCTGGCTTATCAAATTGAGACAGAACCAAGTCCCTCCCCCTGTATGGAGGTTGAGCAAGATTTCTCTCCAGAGGGAATGGGCTCCACAAAGTTAGTTTATGTACCAGGGACAAAATCCTGGTCCCACTACCAGGGGAAACTTTAATTTCTTTAACCAGAATAAATCTACAGCCTTTCATTTTCTGTGGAAAAAAAAACAAAACCTCTTCTCAAAAGTAACATATCTTTTGACTTCAAAGTTGGAGTCACAGCATTTTTAAAATATACAGGTTGGTTTAATCTAGTAACACTTAAAATCAAATGTCTCTTAGTAGCCCTTGCTACTTTCTTTGCAGTCAAAAAACTCAAAAAACATAGTAACATACAGTATTTAATAGTATTTATTAACATAACATACAGTATTTTTACTTAACCTTGCCAAAAAGAAAAGCAGGTACTACAAACCTGTAGCTTGTCTGAAATCCACTAGATCCCCAAGAATGCCAATAGCCAAGGACAAAATATTCATGTCTTAACACAAGAAACTATACAATTACCCTAGCTAGCCACAATGACCAAACAATCCTGTATCTATCCAATGTAACTATCACATGTGGATGTTAAGCATGTTCACAAGTACATACCACCATGCCTGAAGCTATGTATGGGTGCCAAGGAACCAAACTCAGGTTCTCACATTTGCACAGCACACTCTTTTCTGACTAAACCAACTCCCCAGTAGGCCCCCACTTCTTTATTTCTAAGTTTTAGCCTCACTTCAACACTATGTGGGTGGCATTCTGTCAAGGAATTATCCACCAGTACTCAAATGGCCCAAGCTCTTTAAATGTCTTTCTAATAGTGCAGATAGCAAGGATGAGTACCAGGTAAGGTTAGGGGTGAGTAAACAGAAAGGCACAACACCCAAAGAAGAAATGTGGGGAGCTCAGTCAGGGTGGTAAGAGGAGAGAGGCAAAGGACAGGCCAGCCCCCAGAACAGTAACACAGCAGATGCAGGACTCAGAACATGTATGCAGAGTCATCCACACCTCTCATTTGAGCACCTGAGGGTATGTTAGTAAAGAAACTGAGAAACAAGTGAAATTGAGAGGAGGGCAGGAGCTGCAGATTATCTTCTAGCTGCTAGAAGGCAGAGGAAGGAAGTTTCTCCTAGTACAGTACAGCTTTGCTAGCACCTTGACTTTATGAAGGTAAGATATGTTGCCGCCTCAGGAACCTGAGATCTATTAATATAAATATGTCAGTTGAAGCTAAACACTCTCTGCAACAATATAAAGCCAATGAGACAAAACTAAGAAGTGCCCTTAATTTATTAACTTCATAAACAGCAAACAACTTCCATTCAAAAAGATGCATGTAAATTTTATTTAGGGTCAAACTCTCAGTTTAATTGTTGACACACTGACAATGCCAACAGTGGTACAGAGCAGAGGACCAGGCAGGTTAAACATGGACGCAGGAACAACACTGCCCTAGGCTTATCAGTGAACTCTACCTATGACGTGCTCCCCCGGCTCTTCCAGGCTGGCACTGTGAGTAGTGAACTCTACCTATGACGTGCTCCCCGGCTCTTCCAGGCTGGCACTGTGAGTAGTGAACTCTACCTATGACGTGCTCCCCC